>JANSTT010003338.1:99088-159980 GCA_026745375.1 Platyura marginata
CATTTTTACTACAAATTTACGGAGATCATTTGCATAGCTAAAATAAAAATCCACCAATCGACTATCATTCGGCAAGCTTCGCCACAATTTATCGTTCATTTGTTCGATTAATTTTAGTACATATCGAATTGGAGTCAATAGAGAGCAAAAGTTTCTTGTATGCTTTGCAGTTATTAATTTTCTACTAGTCATTCCAGAATCATCTTATAATTGGTGTCAGAGAAGTGCCAACATGTACTCAAATGATTAAAATCAAAATGAATATTTATAGAATCGATCTAAAAGAGAATGATTTTGGGAGATAGACTCAACAGATTGTACACAGACAGAGTGCTATACAGTTTGTGATTTGATTCTCATTTATTGTGTAATTTGAAAATCTTTCCAACTTTGTTTACCGCATCAGTCTTAATTAATTCACATCTCGATATCAGAAATTATGTCATTGCGGTTTTTCAATGGAAAGATTATTTGGTAATGCTTATATCAAGCATCAGCATCATCACCATCATCATCATCAAGGTAAAGCAAAGCTTTGTAGATTGTTCACTAGATATTTATATTTAAGTGCATTTAGTTATTATATGTATTGTCGGTACGTAAGGTACTAACTGTTTAATGTTCTATCATATCTTTTCATGTGGCTTTAAATGTGGCTTTTAGTTTTAGTTTTGAAATTCTATATTTACATTTATGTCTCCTAAATTAAAATGTTCTTTACGCTCATAAAGCTTTCTTTGATATACATTTAATATGAAATGAAGAACGTTAGCATTGTATGTATATATGTATGTATGTATGTACATATATATAAAATAATATTATATACAGATTAATGGTTACATACATATGTAGGTACCCGCACCTATATTATTATATTACATAACTTATGACATAATATTTTCATAGCACAATGTATTTATATATATATATATATATATATAGGTATGTATAATGTAATGTTAATAATGTACAACTCTTATTCATATATTTAGCCCTTTATGAGTACACACTGATCGGGCAAATATAGAACGGATAGATACAGATAAAGTTTACCGCCGCAGGTACTTAAACTTTAAATTTAATTACACTTTGTTGAACTTTAATAAACTCGCTTTATATCATATCATACATATTAAGATCAAAAATAAATTTACTTGAACGAGCTAAACAATATTCTTCTTCGTGTATTATATTAATAATTTGTTAGAAGTTGTTTTAAACAGCGAACAAAACAAAACAAAACAAAAAACAAAAAAACAAAACAAAAACAAAAAACATCATTTGTTAAGACAAATTTCACGAAGATTATACTCCTTTGTTGATCTTATATGCAATTTTATGTTAAATCAAAATTATGATTAAAAAACATATCGCTTTAAGGGATAATCAGTAAAAGTATATATGTATGTGGATGTAGAGTGTAAAGAAATGGAAATAATACTACTAATACCTTCCTTCTTATACATATGTAAAAATCTTGTCCCAGTTCAGTTGGTTTTTCTTTTGATTATGGTATTTCTAATATGTACGTTTTTGCTACTGGCATTATTTTAATAATATTCATTAAATATGGGCAATATTTTCAAAAATACGACGCCATACATTATTTTAGAAAGGTAAATTTTTTTTTGTTCTAAATAATCATTCAAAACAGCTCTCTGCTCTCCTCTAATTTTTTAATTTTTTTTTTTTTTTGAAAATCATATTCTTTGTATTTTGACATTATTTAAAATATTACTCACATTTTTGAAAAAATACCTAAAAATTTTATTAATGAGCAAAAACCATGAGCAATTTTTCAAAACTCTATTGTTGATTTAAAATGTTTCTTTACGTAAACGATTTTAGAGCTTGCAACATTTTTTTTTGCATATTCAGTCAATTATTGTTGTTTCTAAAACGAATGATTTTATTTTTAAAAATTTTGTTCTTTATTGAGATTTTTTTTTATACTGAATGATGCCGTCTCGTTTGAATTTAAAAATTCAATTCAATTTTCAAAAAAAAAAAAATCCTTTCTAAAAAATTATACCTCTCATTGCTGACATTTTATTCGCAACAAATTTTATCAATTTAATGCCATCAATTTTGCTAAACTATACACATAGGTATACATATATGTTCATAAATAATATTATAATACTTTCGTATACATTAAATATACATTTAACTTTCGTATTCAAAGTGTTGGTATATGTAGGTGCATATGGCAAAATGGCACAGAATAGCAGAAAAACTTCCTCTTTTTTCCAAAAAAAAAAAATATATAACAAAATATATATATCCATATGTACCTAATGTACATATGTATGTACGTGAAATGGAATTTCATGTGACATCCCTAATAATGTTCTTTTATTATATGCGACATTCGATTTTATGTCCGACTGCCGGTGAATGCATGCAAGCATAAAATATGGAATTTTGTTTGCGGTATACTCTGGCCATTTTGGGTATATGAATAAAAAAATCACGTATCGTATAACTATTTTTCCTCAATTATGGTTTAGTAAAAAAAAAAAAAAAAAAAAAAAACAAAATAAAAACTCCCAAGAAAATGTGAATTATATGTTTGCCTATGGTATGCGTAGGTATTCTCTACCTTACCAACAACATACATTCTATGTGTAGAGGTATACAAACCAAGTCACTTCGTTCGAAATTTAATCTTATTTTATTATTATTTTGGGTAGCAAAATACGTCAAGTTAGTCATGCCGAAACTTGAAGGGTATGTTCATGTTCAATCTGAAGCTTCTTCGGTCGTTTCCATATTGACTCTTTTTCAAATATTGTTTTCTCAAGAATGATATAGGTTATAAAGGTACATATTATGGTCTCGATAGGTTCGGTATCCATCCGAAATACCAAAATCTGGCAATACCACATATATACCAACGGTTAATAAATTCAATTCATTATTTGTAGACAAATATAAAACTGTAGTAACCGAATACTTTGTAATAACAATGAAATAAGGTAAAACTGACCTTTATTGTTACTCATTAATATACAATTACAATTAATGTTACTATTTGTGTTGAAGCCTAATATCTCCTAAACTAACTTTACTCTTCCAGGTATCAGATCAGAAAAAATATTTGGTCGACCGTCCAAATTCAGAAAGGTTTTTTAAAAATCCGATGTACATAATATCGGTATTGACCTCGACGTTTAGTATTTATTATGAATTTTCCAAACTGAAACTTCATTGTTCTTCTGAAATTTTAGCCATTTTCATACGTTCCAATGGTTACTGAAAAATCACAATAAAAAAAAACTAGCCAACAACGCAACCGTATAAAAAAAACCGGTTTCATCTCAAAATACTCTATCTTTTAATGAATCTTAATTGAAAAACGTATGTCGATTCTTTTTGACAAATAAATAGTAAAACGTAAAAATTGAAATTTACGTTGTGTACGGAATAACGTAGAGAGAGAGAGAGAGCGGAAGGATCCTTACTGCAATGTTTTTCATTTATAAACTATTGTAGTTTTTTTTGCTCCTGTCGTAACCAGTCTACTTACCGGCTAGCTATTCATAAATTGATCAAAATGGCCGCTAGCATAAATCGTTTTTGAATGAAAATATTCGAACGGTGTGTGGTGAAATGGAAATACTTATAATATATATACAAACAGTCGTAGCTTACTTAAGTACACTACACACCCATTCAATACAGTAATTGTACAGTACAGTACAGAAACAAATCCATTTATTGTGTATTTTACCCTATGCCTATAGAAAAGAAACATTGCAAAAACATTTTTTATATCATAATTTTATTATACTTTTTTCTTTGTTTTAATTAAAATGAGACTATGGCAACATGGTTACCGTTACGTTTATAAATGTTCCATAACAAGATTAATATTGTCATCGTATGGCTTTATTGCATAGCATTAAGAAAGTTTTATAATTAGAGAAGATAAATGAGTGCTGAAGTTCCAACTAATTCTTGTGAACAGTAAATGCATTTTGAATGAGGAAATTAGTTTGAGATATTACTACATTAGAAATTCAGATACACATTTTTTCTGATTATAACCGTTGTGTGTGTGTGTGTGACGCATGTCTCTACTTGTGATGGTGTTTGAGAGAATGCTGGAAAACAGTTCAGTTGGAATACTTTCTCTCGGTTTGTTGTTGTTGTTGTTATTTATTAAAATACATTCCTACAAAAAAATCTTGAGATGATTAAAAACATTTTTTTTTTTAAATCTATAAATCTATTTACTGATTATATTATTGGTTAATATTTTATTTGACAGGATTCAAGCGTAGCATAGCTCATTTTAGATCTATATATTATCAGCACATCCACATGATATAACATGTCACATACCTACTGAATGAGTATAAATAAAAATCTATTTCAACTAAGTAATTATCGAAACCAAAATTTTTTACTAAGCAACGGTCCCACCATTATTTACCCACCCAATTTTATTATGAAACGTTTAGCAAGACACAAAATCAAATTTTTTTGTTTGTTTGTTGATTACATAAAAGCAAAAAAGCCACCACTTCTGCTGCCATCATAATTACTCTACCGTAATCAATCATCTGAAAAAAAAAACAAAATAAAAAAAAAACGAAAAAAAAAAAATGTTTATGAACACAAAAAGTGTTTGCACAAAATCCTTTTTCACACCTGACTATTAATCAGAAAGCTCAACTTTATTTATTTGTCGTTTTCGTTTCATATTCTTAAAGGTTCCTCTTCATTCTATTGTATCAATTCGTTTTTATGGTTTCTGTCTGTTTTCTTCAATGACAGTTGAATACAGGTGTTGATATATAAATCAAGACCACATCTGAACTCAACTTTAATAATAAACACTCACTGTATTTGACTTAATAGAAATGTTAGGAATTGGGATATTTTCAAGAAAACACTATGTGAAAACCAATGTAAATGATGATGACACTCGTACATATATTTTTAGCAAAAAAGCATTGTTTTCTATTATATACTTATGATGGGTATGTATGTATGTATGTGTAGATACTTATTATTTAAATTGTTGCCTTAATAATGATGTACATAATTGTGTACAGAGATCTCTTTGTACGATATATGTACATATTGGAACATGAATATCCATACTAATTTCGCTTAGTATGTATGTATATGAAAATGGATTTTCAGAAAATCCAATTTAAAACTGAATATTAAATTTTAAATTATAATTTCCTAGAAAAATTATGTCTTAAACTTAGGTGATAGGCTAAGGTGATTTGGCTAAAAAAAAAACATAAACTAGCCTTTCCAGAGAATTTTTGTGAAAAAAAGTTTTTGTTTTGGTGAAATCGGTTTTTGGAAAAATCGTTAAATGAAGGAATACCAGATTTCTCCATTAAAACCCCCAAATATCAATTTCATCAAAAACTGATTTCAAAATGGAACGCCATCTCTGGGTTACCTCCTACAAAACTTACGAATTCATGATCCTGGTATTTTTACGAATTAGTCATTTTTTTCGCCATTTTCGACGTGCGGTTTTTTAGTTTTATTTACATTTCATTAATAATAATTGATTTCTGTATTATTCCTGGGCACCTACAATCCTATATTAGAGCACTACTTCTAGGTTTTCATTCTGCAGACACTCCACAGAAGATGCTACTATAGAAAGATAACTTGTAAATATTAATTGTGTGTATTTAAGGAAATTTCATTAAAGAGACTTTTAATAGGGAGGAGGGTATAGGTATTTGCACAATAATATTTTTTTAATCCAAAAAAATGTTTTAATAAATCATTTGATCCACTAACTTGTGCAGCAAACCCTTTAATGTACATTGCATATATATATACCTATCAATTATTATTCGATTTTCCTTGATAACAAAAATCATACATTTTCTTTTATGAAATCATCTTAAATCAGACGAAACATTCATTCAATATTGTTGTCATTTCCAATATACATATAATTAATTCGATATAAAAATTTGATATGAAATGTTAGATATGTAGGTAGATATCGCATACCTACCTACCTACCTATATTTTCCTTCAGTTAAAATAAAATAATATGATTGATGCAATACAACACAGTGAATCTATGATAAAAAATAAAAAAAAATACAAATACATACCTACATATTATATGAACAGAGAGACAATCACATAACCCGAAGTCAAGGGAATAAATTTATTTGCAAGAATATTCTGTCATAGCCAGCAAATATTTTCATATCGATTTAAATATGAAAATTTTTATTTCGTCTCATTTTTATAAAAAGAAAACTCATTTTCCATTATTTGATTATATACATACATATATGTAGGTAAAGTAGGTATGTTTATATTTGAACGCTACTACTTGAAATGTTCTTTAAGTATAAAATGGCATATTTAAGATGATTTTCCTTCTTTTGATCAAACGAGCTTTTATGGGTCAACAATTTTACACAGAAACTATTAATTTAGAATTTAAACATGAACTAACAAACATAAAACGTAATTCGAATTTGCCTGGCTCTATGTAGAGAGTAGCAATAAAGCAAATTCATCCTTAAATTAGCAAGAAGAAGAAGACATAAGAATTTAGTAATCCAATAAGAATTATTAGTTGGGAAACAAAAGAGAATACATAATAAATTGTCCACTAATTTCAACTAACTATAAGTACAGAATGAACTGAAAGAGATTGGATTGAATAAAATCGAAGTTTAATTTCGAAAAAAAACAACACAAAAAAAATCCATCGGGTACAATACCGATGAATATGAATTAAACCGAAAAATATATTCTTTGAGAAATGACCAACAGGGGAAAATTCCGACGCTGAAATACTGAAGTTATTAAAGTAGATATTAATAAAAAATTTCAATTACTTTGGGGCCCGGCTACATTTATATTAAAATTTAAAATTTAAACCACATCTTAAATAAATTCTCCATTTGTGTCTTTTCACCAAAAGTGCAAGCCATTTGCACAAAAGTTAAATAAGTTCAATCATATGTAGCTTCATAGGCGTCCGTTGACTAATATTGTTGGGTATACTTAAATTTTTTTGTTTTTTTTAACTAACCGTCAATTTGCCGGCTCCCCTCCACATATTCAATCTAATTATTTAGCCATAGAGGAATAGTGATTTCATCTTTTTTGGGCTTGCGGTACACTAAAAATTGTTTAGATTTAGCACGACTTCCTCGATACGAAAAAAAAAATATAAATTTTAATATTGAAGGGTCCTTTACTGAAACTTTATTTAAAATTAATAAAAAAAGTGTATCAAATGATTGAAGGTGTCTGAGCTTAGGGCAGTATTAAAAAAAAAATAAAAAAATTGGAAGCGTGAGACAAAACAAATTTGTTTTAAGGAATTTTAAATTTAAATTTTAAAAAATATAAAAAAATGTTGAAGATGGACCCCCGAGGTAACACCTATGAGTTCAATGATACTTACTTACTTACTGTATTAATATATATGCATAATATGTAATTCCTAAAGAGTATCTGTATAAGCTATGTACCTACTGGGGTTAAAGATGTATGAACAGGATAATTATTGTCCTTTACGCTTAATCTTTATGTACAGCAAACAGAACTAGATATTTTAACGGGTGATGGAGTTTCAAGTAATTAATCTTAATATATGTACAGTGTACTGTACATACACACATATATACACATATATATTTAAATCTGTAGACGGGAAACTTATTGTTTAACTTTATTCATAAAACTAGGTGACAATTTGACATAAATTGTTGGCTGTATGTCAACATATTCAAGGATTCGGTAATGATCAAATAGTCCCACTGACACAATTGCTAGACATTCCTTTTATATTGGGTTCTATTTTGCATCAGTGCCTTAAAATAGCAAATCATAGCAGAGGAATTTGTTTTTTTTTCTTAAATCCTTTTCCCCCTTTAAAACTTTTTTGAGATTTTTTCAGGAATTTCTATTCTAAATATTTTGAAATTTCAAAAATGATAATACTAAATTTTTATATATGTGAGGCATTCAAAGGCTCAGGGGGATTTTACCCATTTTTTAAAAACCAGAGTTTTTGCGAGCCCAAAAAGCTTAAATTCAAAATTATCTTAACACGTTTTTGAGTTATCGTGTTTCCGAGCGAGCTAAAATCTTTTCTTCTTATTTTTGAATGAAATCTCACTTCATTACCAGGATAGAAAAAATCCGAAGTTACAAAATCATAAAATTTCTAGATTGAGTGACGTTCCCAAAAATCATTCAAAAAACATCTAGACTATAAGTGTATACCTAACCGTGCGTACCATTTGGTTTTGTAATGTGCATTTTCATATATTTTTTGATTTCAAGTGCCATCAATTATATTTAATCTGGGCATTCCTTCAACGTGTCAAGAGAAATACTTAACACTTTCAAATCAACATATTGTGCGTTATATTTCACCAAAAAAGAACATTACTCAAAATCTACCACCACAAATAAGTAAAAGAAGAGAGAGAGACTGAGATGAGGGGAGGGGGAATAAATGTGAAACACACTAAAAATGTATAATTTCAATTTTTGAAAATGTTGCTGAAATCCACATTTTCGGTTGAAAAGTTTTGTTGCCGTGTATACATGTATTAACTATAGGTAGGTAGTAGGTACATACATACATATATAGTAGGAACAGGTAGGTACATATTATACCTACCCACCTGAATAAATTAAATTTCTGTTTTTTTTTTTTTTATTTTTTTTCATGGGGGCGGCTACCTCACCGCATATTTATAATAAATAAATTGGAGTTTGGTTTAACTTATTACAAACAATTTTTTTTTTTTTTTATGTTAAAAGAAAGAAAAAAAAAAGTAAAAGTAATAAAACAAAAACAAAATTAATCATTATTTTGATTTCATTAATATCATATTTTTGTTCGTTTTAAGTTTAAAAGCAAAAAAGCATGCGTTCAGAGAAGAAACTTTCCATGCTGTCGTACTACTATATATGGATCTATCCCACCAATATTGTTCGGTTCTATATTACTCGAGAGAAAAAGGAAAATTTGAGCTTTTCGCTAGCCAGATGGTGGATGTTGTGCTTTTAATCTCGACGATTCAGTATAAATGTTTCAGTGAAACTCGATGAACGTACATAATCAGTTGGTGGTATAACAACAACAACAACAACAAAACGATATCACAAAGTGTGTGTGGTTGTGTGTATTTTGAAACCGGTTTGTGTGGTGGCACTATATTTAAAGCGATCCCTAAAGTTGTTATGATTTCCATTTAATAGACAGTTATTTTGTCATAAAGAAAGCTTTATGCACGATCCTTGTCATGTGTAAATGTTTGGAATTTGTACGTGTATGTGTTTAAAATACATGGGGAAAGTTTCAGTTTTTGATTTTTAATTTTTTTTTTTTGCGAAATTAAAATTATGGAAATTAACCTGTTGATGTTAATGTGAACATCGGAAATCTGTTGCTGGATTAGTTGATGTGTGTAACGTACATATATAGTAGATAAAAACATATACGGGAGGGGGTAGCGTGTGCATAATTTTACAATTATTAGTCTATTTAGTTGGGTGAGTTGTATAAAAACAACAAAAAAAAAGAAAAAAACGCGCCTGTAGGTATAGTACATATTAAAACACGTGAAAAGGACAATTCTGTTTTCGTATCGTTCTTTGAATATATTTCTGTAATATATTCATCTATAAGGAGCAATTTAAAAACATTTGGCAAAAATCATATTACCGCTGATTGTGTAACAAGATGTGAGATTTTTTTTGTTTGTCTTCTTCTTCTACTTCTTCTGCTTCTGTTTGTACTGCTTCTCCTGGTGTCTCGTCTTTGTTTGTTGTTGGCTGGTTTGATGGAAAATGTTTTCGACATTATCTATTCAGCAAATTTAAAATAAAGGATAAGGATGTTATGCGGCAGAAAATACATTGGACTTATACTGCTTATAATAAGATTTATGGATATTTGTGCTTTAAAATGTGTTTGCAATCCCCAAGATTGTGATGTTATTCGATCGGAAGATTGTCCCGGAAAAGGTGTTATTCTATGGGATCCGTGCAAGTAAGTGGCAAAATGCTGACTAAGATATTTATTTTGTAATTTAACTATAATATTTGGTTAAACATTATGTGCAATCAATATTTGAAAACTTTAGATAAAATATTATTTTGTGACCCAACACCACCACCACCACCACCACCACCACCACAAAAAAGAAAGAAAAAAAAACACACACAAACATCATTTAAGCATTTCGAACACGTATTTTTCACAGTTTTACAATGTTTTATTATTCCAAACTGTGTGATTATTAAAGGTGAAATTTTTGCCACATTTGTATTTTAAATTTTATTCTTTTACCGAAAATTTGCACGGATAAAAGAGGAAAAACCTTTAAACGCAGGATGTGTACCATTATTTATTCTCTCAAAATAAATAAAAAAAAATCGTTTTGTGTGTATTATTATGTATATATAAATAAATATATACAACAAGTACCTATAGAAGATATTATATAAACAAAACCATCTACTTGATATGCAGACAATTTTTAAAGTCAAAAAAATATAAATTTGAGGAAATTTATCCTTTACTTCCATCTGTTTACCACTTGAAATAAATTTAGGTTAATTCTCTGATTGGCTGTAGGAAAATACGTCCGTAGGCTATACTCTAGATTATATACAGAATGTACCTAATGATAAATTCTAATGTAATAAGAACAATATAATAAACTTGTTGTTTTTGTATTCGGTCAAAAGGATGAAAAAGCTAATGGTGGAAAAGGAAAATAAATTGAAGTGGAAAAAGGTATATAAAATTTGAAAAATTTACTGTATTTACGAACATATACAAATACATACATACATATGTACGTTAATGTTGGATAAACAATTCTGGTAATATTATAAAATTAACATTTAATTGTTTTAAGTGGCCTATTCGTTTTTAGAATTTTCTCATAATATTCTCAGAATTTTGTAAAACATTGTTATCTAAAATATATGTAGGCACATATGAAAACATATGATTGTTTATGACAAAAATCCTGTATAGATATCTGGGCCTAGTTCATCGTTTAGGATTTATTTTGAATTTTTTAAAATTAAATTTGATTTTTTGTAAATTGTGATGAGATGTGAAATTATATATACACTGGAAATGTTTACAAATTAATTGTAATTTTGAGATCAAATTTATAATATTTGAGAACATTTTTTTTTTTTCAAATTTTTCCTTACATATTCCTTAGATTTTTGTTAAAAGTTCTATAAAAAAATCATATCTCCTAAATTACGGAACCATTATTGATTGAACTTTTTTCTTCCAGATAGGTACTTCGAATATCGAATAATAATAGAAAAAAAAATATTTGGCCGATGGACGATTGTTTGGGTGGGATATTTCGACAAAAAATACATTATTTCAATTAAAGATTTTTTTAAAAATCGGGGAATTGAAGTTAAGTCTGGACACAACCTGCAAATGAAAGCTGAGGCTTGTACGAACGATATATAGATGTCTCTGGTCTATCTCGTCATTTGGTATTTATTTTGAATTTTTCAAAATTAAATTTGGTTTTTTGATCTGATTTTTAAGACGTTTTAATGCATTCCATAGTAAAATGTGTGGAAATCACTTAAAATCTTCAAAAATTGATTGAAATCGTTAAGATTATTACTTTAAGACCTAATTTGAGGAATTTGGAAAAAATAATATTTAGTTGAGATTTTTCCAATTATCCCTTACATATCCCTTAGATTTTCGATGAAAGTTTCTTAAGGTGAGATAGTTCAATTGAAAACCTTTTTTTTAAAATAGAGAAATTATGGAAAAAATGAGTTCAATCAAGATTTTTTCTCCATGCTAGATATAGACGTACCCAGTCTTATTATTGCTTTGTGTGTTTTGGTCTGATACATGTATGTATGTATGTCTTTAAGATCTTTTCTTATGATTTTCTTCGTTGCTACAATTAGGTAATGTGTAGCAACTCTGTGCTATACTGATGAAATTGTAATTAATTACAATTGTGTTATTTTGAAATACTATTATGGATTCTGTTACGTGTATTATGTCGATTTTTAAACCAATTTAACTAATTCAGTGTTTAACGGAAGTCATAGTAGTTAATTATGTTAAAATTAAGGAATGTTGAATGAAAAGTAGGATATATTATCAATGGATTTTATACTATAATTTTGTGTACCTATCTATTCCTATTGATTTAGACTGTAAAATTGGACCTTTTTAGTCCTATTTTTGCATCAGTCTCAAATCATTAAAAAAAAAATTATTTCATCCTTTCCTTATTTGGACCAATACACACAACTTTTGTATATGCAGGAATTCTAGTATTCGAAAATGTTTTCAATAGGTCCACCCTAAAGTCTACGATGTAGGTACTCATAAGAAATCGTTGTATAGTAGGTAGTATTTTTTCATTAGATTTCTTTCTTTTTTTAATAAAAATATAAAAATCTCATTTTGTACTTCATAGATTCTTATTTTACGGCAAATAAAAAATCAAAATCAAAAAATAATATTTAAAAGTCACTTAATCCGCTCAACTACATTAACATAACCTATAACTCGCATTTGCTACAAATTACACCTGTGCATGATCCTTTACATATATTCTGTTTACGATGATTATTATGAGCTTAGCTTAACCGCTTTTTAAACCTACTCGCATGTAAACGAGAAAAAATTGCCCATGAGCCCTGGCTTAATAACCCAACCTTTTTCTTTTTTTTTTTTTTGAATGTTCCAAATATTTGGACGAAAACAATCTGGAACGTAAAAAAAAGGTAATACAAACAAATTACTTATTGCTAATCTAATATCGAATGTGCTTTGTGTGTATTGGATTGAATGATATTTAAGAAGAAAAAAAAAAGTTTAAGACAATGGTATTTCCAATTATCCCTTACAATAAACGAATTGTTTATAGACGGTTTGTCTAAAAAGTTTGGAATGTTTTCCTTTTAGCATCAAGGGGACCAGTCCAATTTAAAAGGTGGGAAAAGTTTTTCGTAAAGTGTAAACAGTTTTTTAAATTGACATTTATGTAACCACAAATTAATTTTATGTATTTTTTTTTTATATGGCGCAGGGATTTTGTGAAAATTGTTGTTGTTGTTGCGTAAAATTTACATACGCAAATGTGCGTACATATTTGATGATTTTTTCGTCAACAAATCATTTAGTTTTCAATAATCACAGCTTTCTGCTCTGCAGGCTTTAAGTTTTTTCTTTTTTTTTTCTTTATTTGGGCATTTTAATCAAATATGAATTTTACGTTACAGTATAACTCAGGGTTGCGGTAAAAATTTACCAAAAAATACGTGCTTCGAATTGTTATATTTTGTATGAATTATTTCTCGGGCTTTGCATCAGAAATATATAGAGAAAGCTCAAAGGATTCACGATTCAACCGCAAATAGATAATTTGTATGAAACAAAACAATGCGATCATTTAATTTTATTTGCAGCGATTTCACAGTGGAAAAGTTGAAAATTATTTCATTGCGATTTTATTCTATTATTATGATGACAATAAAAAATAATGCAATAAAAGATAATAATTTTTGTTTTGTTTTTTATTGTTCAAAAAGAAAGTGAATTTAAAAATACCTTATGTATCACAACTATAAATATATACGAAGCTATATTGTATGTACTTGGGTTTCCACTATATGTGCACGTCAATTATTATTACTTTCCATAAATATTGGAAATTCTTTATTGCTTAATTGTATAATTATTCTGGTCTGTTGACCATTGATGATATTTAAATAGACCCTGTGGTCAATAGTAATAATTTGTATATAAATTGATCTACTCGACCATCTACCTAAAAAGGAAGATCATCGTATGCCAAGTACCTTCTTGTTGTGTAAAAAAACAAAACACAAAATATTTTACTATTCAATATTTTTAATTTAAAAAACAAAAAACAAATTGAATCTTAAATTTCAAGAAAAACATTAAATTTATAAAGCAATATGCTTCGGTGTGCCATTTATTCGAGGCAAAATTGTGATTAACATAAAAATATACATAATTTAAATTTAATTTAATATATATACACATATATATATATATATATATATAGGCTTTAGGTTAGGTGTATATTGAAAAATCCTAATTTCTGTACGCAACATATGGTTCTTCATTTAATACATTATGTTGAAGTATAATAAACGTGTCATGTGCCTCTGTTACGCACAAAATGTTCGAAACGCTTTGATAGGTAAGCTGTAGAGATGGAATGGGAAGAGAGCTTTAAAGCTAAATCATGCCTAGATATTATGAAACATTCAACATTCGGAAACATAGTACAACAAAGCAATTATCGAGAATGGGTGAATTAATAATATTTTACAAAGCAAATGTAATTGGGCAATTTATATCCAAATTTAGGGTTACATTGTGTCTATAAGTGTCGAAATAATTTAGCAAAAGATTTCAATTCTGTTTTTTATCTGCAATATCCATTTCCTTTTATTCAAATGAACCACCCAAAAATTCTGTATACATATATAGGAATCTCAGTTCATATATATATACATTCTCGTACTGTACACATACAGATACACATACACATACTTATCTACTATATACATAACTGAAAAAGAATTGGAACAATAAAACTTTTACTTTTCAGAACATTTCTAACTTTATTTGTCTTAATGGTTCTCAGTTAATTTCACATAGTGTGTTGATTTGTAGAAGATTATTTACCCGTTCAAATTACCTGGTTTATCCCCGATGATTAAATAAACATTTCTATACAAATGTCCATTATAATCACAGTGAACTATTAGACAATACCATTTGCATCTTAATTAAAGAATTTCAGGTAAAACAAAAAAAAAACAAAACAAAATTAATGAAAATAAAAAAACACGGCGACCCAAAATAATAGACATTTTAGATAGGTAGGTACGTACGATAATTATAAATGTTCTGTTTTTTTTTTGTGTATTTTACATTTCAGAAAATTAAAGAAAAGGTGAAAAATTGAAATCTGTGTAGTGTTTTTTTTTTTTAATTTTCATTATCACCTTACGAACAGAAAGCATTCATTTTATCAAAATGGAAGTAGATAATTATTGCGTAGATGCGGTGTTTTTCTCCCTTTTTCCAATTTTCCATTAGATGGACTAGTTTTATTTAGGTTACGTATAGTTCAATGAATTTTACTAGCACAACGAATGCAAATGTGTAAAACATTTTTATATTAAAATAAATGTAAACAACAAAACAGAAAATAAAAATTGTAAAAGTCACTCAATTTTATTACTTGCGAAGTAACCATGGAGCACATATTATCTGGAATGACAAGTAAAATTGTGGTTTTGATGTACGTACAAATTCACATATATATGTAGGTACTCTGTAAAAGTAACATCTACCTACTTAGCATATGTGGCATTTAATTTATTTATGCATTTTGTGAATATTATATGAAATAACATTTTCAACACGAACGATTTTTTAGTTTATCTTCCGCTCACTCGCTAAAGGGTGTCGTGAATATAATTTTTCGAATTCTTTTTATTTGACGAACCTAAAACTTTTAAAATCTTAAGCTTCGAAAAATGTTTATTAAAAATTTCCTATCTTCCACTAAATTATGTGTTGTTTAGAACTTTTTTTTAAATTTGAGAAATCTATAAAAGTTCTTAAGTTCTTAAGTTGTAAGATCGTTATTTTGGTCGAAAAAACATAATTTAATTTTTTATTTTTTATCTCAAATGGATTCTAATTTTTAACCTTAATTTTTTAAATTAAGACGTAATTGTTATATTTAAACAATAATCTGAAATAATTACCTGAAGATTAAAAGAAAGCTTTTATAAAGCGGTGTGGTATTTTTGAAAATATAGCATTTTGAAATTTGCTATGATTATTAAACATTTTCACAATTTCATCCCACCCACGTCTCTCATCCCCTATTTAAGATAAAAAACAAATAATTTATTTAAGACCAAGATAAAAATTCTACAAACTTTTCCTTCTTATCATAGCACATAGCACATATTTTTCCGATTTACATTCAATGCATTTTTGTTAGTCATCGACCTTAAAACAAATTTTACATTCAAAATTAGCCACATCCACTTTATCCCTTTGTTTGCTCAATATACAAAAAAAATTACCACAGCCAGAAAATAATTCTATTCAAATACTATACATACTTTTGAAAAGATCCTTGAACGTATTTTTCATAATTTTTTAAAATCTCAAGATTCTGCTTGTATGCAGTGCATAGTTTCGAGAGTTTATATAAAATTGTGTATTCTTAAAAGTGTTTTAAGTAGTCCTATATAGAATAAACATAAAGTCTAAATTAAACAGCTCCTATATAATAGATACGAAGTATTTTAATTACCATCAAACGATTATGCTTTCTTTTTTTCTTCTTTTGATAGATTTGTTTACCGAAAGCTTTTAAGCGAGTAATTAGGAAAAGTCTTTTCTGATGTAGGTATACAAAAAGTATAATTAAAAATAGTACCTTGGATGTCAAAAAATGCTTTAACATTTTAGATCTTAAAGGCTATGTAAATAGGTGGGGTATCGCGCTATCGCTACCTATAGGTAAATATTATAAATAATAGCTAAATAACATTTGTTATATTTAAGAAACTCGGCTCGCGGTCACTATTTGATTTTTCTAATGAGAATTAAAAGTTCCAAAAATCTTGCAAGGTTGACTTCATTCGTCCTGGCGAACTGAATATTCTTTGCGTAGTTTTTTTAATCTTGTACGCGTTTAATTATTATTTATTTTAAAGCAAACCGAACATTCACTGTGTTACATTTACAAGAAGAACAGGGACAGTAGCGACAAAATTTAGAACGGTGTAATCTATACAACTCTTAATTTTTCTATACAACTCTATATTTTTCTCCCCACTTTAAAGAAAAGGAAGGTGTAAAATTTCTCTGTGGCAATAAATATTTTGGTTGCGAAGTTAATAATAAAGTTGAGTAGTTAATTTTCTATTTCTTTTTTGTTCCAATCTCGAAAAATATCTTCTTTGTAATAATTCTGTTTCTGGATTTTTTTTTAATGAATTTGGTAAGGGTAGCTAGTAAGAGCGTGAGAAGTGTAGGTATGCCATTTTTCAATTTTTTTATTATTTAAGCAAACGTCGATTTGACAGAGGTGTGTTGAAACAAAAAAACAAATATGTTAAAGAAAATGTAAATGCTGACCAATTTCTACCTCTAAATAATTGCTTTTCCAATGACTCATCAATAAATAAAAATGTTTCCAACTGTCTATTATATACGTTTTTGAAAGAAAAAAAAACTAACAAATGGACAAGAAAGTCCATGATGCACTTATGTATTCAAGAAAAACTGCAAATAATCTCTATATTGTATGGGCAAATAAATATTCAACGAATAATCCTCTAGTCCTTTGGTTACCAAGATGTGTTCTGCGGAACCAGGGGCTTTCGCCAAAAAATTCAGACAGACGTTCCGCGTAACGTAACAATCTTATTTATCAATTTTTCATGTGAACGCTTCCTTGTTTTCTTAAAAGTTTTGTATTATTCATATGTCATTAAATTTGGGGGAGCAATTGTAAAAAAAAAAAAAAGGTTTCCATAAACGGAAAATTTTCTGAGGATTCTGCGACCAAAATAGTTTGGGTAACCCTGCTCTAGTCTATAATATTCTAACATTTTCGCATATATAAGATGATACATTATCATACATATTGATAATCTAAAAATCAAGATTAACTGCAATGTAATACTTAACTCAACAAGATACAAAATAGCAACACAACATCAATGTGCAATAAATTTTTTGCCTCATGAAAATATATTTTCTTCCCGAAAAAAAAAAAAAAGAAAAAAGATTACCAGAGATACGAAGGGAAGCAACTTCTTAATCCAATAAAGAATATGTGTAAAAAAAAAATATCTCTCCCTATACGAAAGGCCAGAGGAGAAGAAGAAAAAAAGAACCCCCCATTTTATTGATGTTAGTCTATCGATTTTGTGATTTTTTATGATCTACTAAAAGAATAAGTTACTAGAAATATTACTTTATTATAAATCGACGAAACAATGTATTAATTTTGTAGGAATGGTTGGCCAGCATCAGGCCATCACCAATTCATAATACATTTACACTTTTTGGGTACTCAATGGAATACAATGTTTTATTGATGAAATGTCGGAGTTTTGTGCTTTTTTTTTTTTTTTTGGGCTTCCTTAACATTATATAACAGTAAATGGTAAATGTACAAAAGTCTTCTTCCTATAATATAAAAGAAAACATTTTTTGCAGTCATCAATCAGAAGAAAAAAGTAATATATTAAGATGCCTCAGCGCTCAGCGGATTTTTTTTTTTTTTTTTTTTTTTTTTTTCATCACATTTTCCTCACTAGAAATATTTACAACCCATTGGTCTGCACACCATATCAATTATATTTTCTGGCATTTATTTGTTGCTAAGCGAAATTAATGTTATACGCTCAGAATATAAACTTTCTCTGTATCCTGTTGCGAAATACCTACTTTTGTAAATAATAAAGGTGCGAGTGATGATACTAATACGGGATATACATTTATATGTATATGTATATGTATAAGGAAAGGAATATAGTTGTGGGACTAGTTTCCCTGTCTAAAAATCAACATTTTTTTTTTTTTTACTACAACGTCATCATTTAGTCCTGCTCCTCTATATTATACGGAAAATTGACAAATTGCCATCTGTCACTGGCACATTTTGCTGAATATTTTGTCAGTGTATTACATAGACTCTGGAAAATCGGATTACTGACTAGAGATGACAGTTAATTTTTTTTATTTTTTTTGATCTCTGGTAACTTAATGAAATGAAATAAAATTTTAAATGTGAAAATAGCTATGAAAACACATGAAAATACTATAAATTCAAATGTAGAGTATGAGTTTGGAGTCCTTATCCTGTTTTTTACAACAAATAAATTATAATTTTGGTCATACTAATTTGTTCTCTAATCCGAATATATTTCTAAATAAATGGTTAATATTGAGATTAGGTACAGTTTTCCTTATAGTTTCTTCCATTTGCTCCAAAAACAATTCCTCCACACAGACTGACAAGTATTTCGACCTAAAATTGAATGAGAAACACGATAATGGAAATGAACTGAATTGTTTTTCTATGGTAAATATTAAGGAGCGTTTCAAATTCCGTACCAAAGTTACAAAAACCCTTTGATGCTTACACGCTCGTACACGAATAAAAAATCAAATTAATTAACTAAGTAATTAAAAATTGGATTTAGCAATTGAAATTGTAATTTTATTGTATATTTTCAGATGTTGCAGAGTTTGTGCAAGAACTGTAGGTGAATCGTGTGGTGGACCGAATGGCTTTTCAGGCACATGCGAACCACCATTGCAATGCATATCAAAACCAACGGTAGTTGAACTATCTGGAATATGCATGGGTAAGATAAAATTAAATTATTTTAAATTCTAAACAAAACTATGAACAAACACACATACACACATTATATACAATATACATATATGTATTGCATCATCTATTTCATACATACAACAAATAAAATTATTTTAAAGCGGGCAACTTTTCGAAACGGACCATTTAAAACAATTTCTGCAATTTGCTTTCAAACAAAATTATAATTAAATGTAAACCAAAATTTAAATAACCAAACACTCTACTTGAAAAATTATTTATTAGCTTTATATTTCCCTGTAAAATCTCCCTAATATCAACAAATTATCATTATTTTCTTCTCACCCTATATATTAAATACATAGCGGCGTTTTAATTCTTTTTTGTTGGTTGAAATTTTAAGATTAAGTTTATTAATTGACATTATTATGGTTAAAACTTGACTTATGGTATTTTGATACCTTAAGAGGTATAAGCAAAAAGTTTTCTTTTGAGAAAAATTAGATACCTACCCACTTCTACTTACCTAGAGGTTACTTTTTAAATAAGAGTTTTTTTAAGACAAATAATTCTGCCTCATTCATTAAAAGGTGGGACGGACGGAGTTAGGAGTTTTAAATATTAAGTGACGGCATTTTGATATTATGTACATTGTACATGGTGTCAGTAGTTGAACATAATATGTCCTTATGTCGAAAACTATACAAATAATCTATTAGCGCTAAATTAATCATAGAATGGTCATTCGTCCACAGAAATGTTTGCCATATTTCTGAATATTTTATAAGGACCTGTGTGTTTTTTATGTTGTTAATTATCAAAATTGTTCAGTTTTCAATTAATGGTAAAGTACCTACGTATATGGAATCATTTTTTGAGTAAATTCTCTCTTCATCTTTATTTATTTAAATTTTATACATGGAACGCACGTTTTTAATGTCCACGAACATTGAATTACTATAAAATTTTCAGGTGACAAATAAGACAAAAAAAATTTTACAGTTTGCCCTGACTTTCTCTATTAAAATGGTTTATAGCCAAAACTTACTTCCCAAAGTTAAATTAAATTTTGATAAAATTAATATGATCAATTATGCTTAAAATATTGAATTATTAGAAAGACCTTACATACCACCTACTAATTATATACTTAGTTCTAGAAACGATTCGAATTGAATTTTTTACCTTAAGATTAAATATTAAAAATTAAAAACAATCTGTGACAAATGTTCTTCATTTAAATTCCAATGGGCTACATCACTATATGATAACTCAATATATATATGGGAGTATATATATTCCCAGACAAAATATCTCAATTTAGTAGGAAAAGACAAATCTTTTCTTTGAAGTAGATTTTCATCTACAATAACAATATATAAAAGAATTTCTATTACAAAATTGATATCACTAAACGAAAGCCTCCTTCAAATGACCAAATTTCAAGTGTGTTTAATAAAAGTGAAAAAAAAAAAAAGTTCTTGTGAAATTAATAAAAAATCCTCTAGGTACAATAAATAAATACCAAACTGACAGTAGGATATTCTTCTCGATAATTTATCTCTAACAGATGGTTCCTTATATAATATAAAAGTCTTATGTTGTTGTTTCCTTCAAAATGTTTACAAATAATTTAAAGTTAATTAATATTGCTTGAATCCCAAGATGAGCTGCCTCGTTCGATCGACACAACAAATTCACAGGTGGAATTGTTCATCAAAATTATCTAACATCTGAATATATTATTTTGCCACATTTTATGTTAATGAAGCTTTCATTCTTCATATAAAGGACCTTAAAATTGCCAGCCGCGTGTTGTTGAAAGCATGAAATATTCGTTGTTTTAACATAATAAGGATATACCACAAAAAACACTCTCCTTAGATATTCATATAATAATACAAAAAAATTCAAGTAATAGGCACTAAGAAGGTATATTATATGTAATATACGTATGCATGTGTAGTGTTTATCCTGTAAAATTGTAGGGACCATAAATAAATTGTGGTGTACTGTTATTATAAGAGTTATAGAAAGTTCATTGCTCATATTTGTTCTTGGTTAACGCGTTACCGAACATACTACATTTACTACCCCCCTCCCCTATATTCAAATTAGTTTTTGTTATAATTTAACAGCCTCCGTCAGCAGTGCATAATGTGCTCTCCCCACCTTTTATTTGAAAACATAAAATATACGCCGTCAAGAAATCTATAAAACTTTCTCTGAAAGGACTTATACTGATGTCTACCATCACCACCATCACCACCATCACCACCATCACGCTGCTATAAACCTAAGACACAATACCTTTATACATATGTACAAAATATTATTATTACCAGGAAACGTTAAATTAATTCGTTTTATTGTACAAAATTCAGGTTAAATGCTCGGTAAGAAACTCGGCAAGGATAATATATTCTTTTGTTCTCACAAAATAATAAAACTTAATATGAACAGTGAAGACGTTTTTTTTTTTTTTGTTTTTTGTTTTTTTTTCTCCCTTATTTCATGCTATTGCAAGCACAGCATTTTCTCATTTGCTCCGACTCGAATACAAAAGAACCCAGAATGAACCGAATGAACAATTTAAAGTTTGAAGAGTTCATGATGTTTTATACGGGGGGGGTTTTTCTTATTTTTCTTATCTAATAAATGTCTTTGGTGTGCTAGCTATATATACAAAAAAAAGAAAAAAAAGAAAAGAAAGGCGATTACAATTTTTGACATTGTTTTCTCTAACTTATATGAGTTTTCATATTATTATAATAAACGAAGTTTTCGCGTAAATTTTATTTGAAACTTTCTTCTTTCTCTGTGGATTATCCTGTTTCTCCCCGTCACCTCCCTCTATAACCAAAAATAGGTAAACACAAATAAAGTTGTGCATATAATTTTCGATGGGTATCAAAATCGATGTATATACATATATGTACATATATAGATATATATTTGTGTTATATAGACAGGTTTTATCATCCGATGATCCTTTGCCGTATAGTCAGTCACAAAGGCAGTGGCGAAGAATAATTTATACGGATAGATATAGCGATTTATCTACATCTACATACATACATAGTAGGTACATTTAAACAGAACAAAATGCAGAATTTAAATTTAAGTAGGCCTTAAAAATGTTCTTGACATTAGGTATATGAGGTTTTCGGGGGGCTTTTTTTGTTGTTTTTTTGAAGAAGAAAATTTTCTAAGTTTTTACCTAATTTTTGATTTTGTCTCATAAAATGTGTATATACATATATAGATTACTCACACCTCTCAATTCATGATCGCACCGGAAAATTTGTTTAATTTTCTTTTTTTTATATGAGGATCACGAAAAATCATGTAAAAATGTTTTCTATAATTTTATGTGCTGCCATTGGGACACCGTTTATGAGTTCGTTACGTACCTACATTAGAACGAACATTTACATAAATGAACGACAATAACACAGAAGAAATCATATACATAAATACATAATGAAAAGATGTTACGATGGATGACATTGAAGCTATAAGAAATTATGAGATACTACATACAGTTATTATTATCGCACGTAGATACTCAGCTATCCAACTGAAGATTCTTTCGATATGAATTCAATAGAAAGAAATTCGCCAAGTGTGGTATGAAATTAACTCTCTTAAAAAAAAAAAAACTTGAAAGGACTACGCCAATGTACCTATAACACAGTAACAAAAATTGGAATGGGTATAAGAATACCACCAGGATAAACAAACGTATTTTTATACTTTGACACATCGCCTATATATGTATATGTATACATTATATATATATATTGTATTATGAGAACAGTAGAAAAAGAAAAAAAAGCTCTATAACTTTAAAGTTATATGTATGGTTCGATGAAAGTTTTGTACTGAGTTAGGTACATGGTCTGGATTAACTTAAAAGCTTTTCTGTATAAAGTTTTTCGTTTTGTTGTTTAGCACAAACCCATACTGACAGCTTAACACTCATTCATTTAAGACAGAAAAGGAATTTAACCGTGTTTGATGTAAATCGAATTTATGATAAATTTTTGGCAAAAATCTAATTATTTATAAGCCCCAAAAATTTCTATTTCTATTCAAATAAATTTCAGTACAACAGATATGCCTTTACTTATATGTATGTATATATGTATGTATGTACAACTTACGCATATACAATTTAAAAAGAATGTTCAATAGTAAAATATTGCTAATAACTATACCGATAAAGTTTTCGGTTATTACAAAATGTGAAAATTGAAGTTTAAAGTTTGAAAAGCTAAATTTATAGAATGGATATAAGGTTAGGATGTGTATACATTGGGGTTCAACATTTGAAGTTCTCTATTTAAATTTATATAAAACATTTTTTGTGTACCTACTTGAATTTTGAATTATTTACATAAAATTAAAATTACTAATTAATCTTTTAATTAACTTTCTAATTGAAAGTAAATTTATTTGATATTTTTCAAGCTCATGGATTTCTTTAATCTTTTTCCGCTTCCATAAATTTGATTTTATAGAGATATTTGATTAATCATATTTTTGTTTCTAAGAAAAATTGTTTTTAAACTTTTCCTATCTGGAGATCGAATTAAAATTTAAATAAAAATTCCATAAGCGTTTCGTTTCTTGCAAGGAATAAACCGAAAATAGAATATTTTTACGCCTACGTACGAATATTATGCAAGTATAGAACGAAAAAATCGACAATAAATATTTAATAAAATTTAACTACATTGAGATTGTTGTCAATTTTTTATTTTAAAAATCTTTAGAAAAATCAATGTCAGGCTCCAAATTGAGACGTACACATACAAAAAAAAAACCTCTTTTCACACAAGATCATCCTAAGGTCAAATAGAGGCAGGTTAAATGTAAATCTTTGAAAAATATATGAAATTAATGCAGATCATGTAAATAAATTACGTATTTACCCGTCCATCCCCTAAGCCTTGTTTGATTAGCTCAAAAAAAAAAAAAAATAGAAAACTTAATTAAATGCAAATTTAAATATGCGATTATTATGGCTATTTTTGCTGAAACTTTTTATTTCATATAAACAAAATCATATTCATTCTTTCTAACTACTACAATGCGATACGAACGGAATTTATGTTTATTGTACAAACATCATTGTTTACCTAACATTTTTGAATTTTACAAAAAAATTCTCTTTTGAATGACATGTTGAACTCAATCATAATATTTTAATGCGCTTATCCTTAAATGTCAAAATATCAAAATGAAAATATGTCTTGTGTTATTTTTTTGAAAGATGAAAAATGAAAAATGTACATTAAAAATTATTATAATACATACATACATACATACATACAATACATACTTAATTTGCATATAAGACTTTTGTTTTTGCATTAAAATTTAAATAAAATGATACGAAGATATCATAACGTTAAATTTTAAAAATAGATTACATTTTGTTGAAATAAGTAAAAAAAGATCGACGAAAAGCAGATTTGTCACAAATGATTACTTAAAATTACTTACTTAATTTGTAACATTCAAGACCACTGGGTATACTTTAGAAGGCGATATTGGAGAGACCATGTGTTCTTTTTACGGAAACCTTACAAATGCCGACATTTTTTAAGCATTCCTATTTGAGATAATTCCATTATTTAGACTGGTTTTTAGGTGCAATCTAACGACCCGGCCTCAGATTCAAATTAACATACAAGAGAAAAATACTTCATGTTTCATCCCAAGTCGGTTTTGAACCCTAGACCTCCCATTTTAAAGGTAGCGAACATCTGAGCCAATTGGTTGGTAATCACTAAATAAGATTTGAGTAAAATTTTGTTTATGATGATCGGATGGAAAAAAAACATCTAAACGTAGTATTCTCAGTATATAAATAAATAAAAATTGTTATTGTTCCATTCAAAAGGTTCTTATTTAGTTAAGTACTTTAAAGTAAAGATAACTTTTTTTTGTACTTTTGACCTTTTCTCTAATCGAAATTCTGTCATTGCTCCCGCGGTGAGGCTTTTTCTTCAGCAAATCCTTTTTATCTTTTATGAATATATTTTATTATTAAACAACAGTTCTAGAATATTATGTATTTTCTTACGTATATACCTACATAGACACCTACACACGTACCGATAGACTTACCTATACATTTAAATAAAGCTGTTTTCCATAATATACTTATTTTTCATCTCTGCAAAATAAACATAAAATTTAACTGAACAGATAGCAGTTTTCTTCTCTTTTGTGTCCCTTTTTAGGTGGAAATTATCTTTCTAATCTTTCAAACGAAGTGTCTGGTATCTGCAATCAGAAATGCCGTTCTTCTAATTTAATTTCTTGTATTCATCCCTCAAAATTCTAAACATACATACTTACTTATATACCACTATATTTATATATGTATGTATGTATAGGTACAATACTTCTTAAGTAGATAGTATATACTTTTTATTGTAGGTATATAGAGTAAATGCGAAGGTATTAAAACGGCAAGGAACTGTCACCCATTAAATGGAAAACAGTTAAACAGATGAAAGAACCGATGAGCTTTAAATAGATTCAAAAAGCATTATTTTATCGCCAACCATTTTGACGGGGTGTCTTCAAAATCTGACGGATTTTATTGTTTTCTATATTTAACAATAAATTATTAATTTATTCTAGGAAATTTGATGGTTCTTTGGGGGGGGGGTGTGTAGAGGCGGTTTAGCAAAAAAAGGGTATAGCGAGGCATAGTTGAGAGTTTTAAGCTTTTCCAAGTTTAAGTAACCTTTAAATTTATGCGGTTCATTAAAAATAATTCATCATGCATGCAGTGTACATACAAATTAAGAGAGGACATCAAGGGGTAAGTGTAATATTTATTTTCTAAAGGGTGGTATTACAGGCCACCGTTCGTTAAATAACAAAACAAAAACAAAAACATAGGCGAATGGTGGATTTTTATTTTATTTATTATGTAAAAATTATTAGCAGTAGGTATTAAATAAAAATTAAGCTTTAAAACTTATTTTGATAAAAATTCATTTTATTTCCATTTTATTTTATAAAAGAAAATTCCATTTTTATTTATATTCAAAATGTTTCTATTTGTTATTCTAAACTTTCTAAATATTTGAATTTAATAAGCTATCCCGCATATTGAAACTAAATCTCCGAATACCTACATACATAGTACAGAAATGTACGTTTTATTCAAATATGTTCGCTTAAGGCTACCATATTACGATACATATATGTTCAAAATAATTTACAATTATTCAAAACAACATTTTATAATATTATTATTTGTATACAGGAAAAATATGCATTAAAATTTTGCACATTTTGTAGCCACGAACTATTTGAATTAAAGAGAAAAAAATGTTCTTAATATTTTGAATTGGAAGGTAACTTTTTATTTTGAATTTAATTTCCACCATTTAGCATGAAATTTCAAACCAAATCCATTTTTTTTTTCGTTAGGTTAAAAGTGGATTATCGTTCTTCGGTGACGCCGTTTGATGGAACGGACAAATACGTTAACTTTTAAAAGTTTTAATTCGGCAAAAGGACATTTTTTTTCTAAAACAACGTTTCACACTCAACAAAAAAATATTGAACAATTGGACAAAGAATTATCTCTTGTGAAAAATATGTTTTTTTTTCTTTAGCTATAGATAGATTAAAAATGTCCTAAATAATGTTAAAACTTTCCCGTTAAAGTATTATATATAAAGTCAATTGTATCTACATCATATATAATACAATATACATACTATATACTCGTTCATATATGCGTTGTTATGTTCATACAGCCAGGGTTAAGAAAATCGCATTTGTGACATTTGTTACATTAACATGTAGCAATAAAACTACTACATTTGTATTTGATTTAAAATTTAAAAATGCGTAAACGCTTGTAGTACAAAAAAATAGCTTTTATGACATTTGCTACATTTGCATATATGTACATATGTATAAATGTAGAAATGTAGAAAATGTTGGATATATGTATATTGTATATGTAGTAAAGGTAAAAAAGGAACATATTGTTGGAAAAAAATCGCGTACATTTGATTTCTCTTATTACACGCACAATTTGACAACCCTGCCGACAACACATTGTGAATAAATTGTATTCAGTTTCTCTTAAATTTAGAACTTCTTCCAACAAAAAATTGTATAGAATTATTACTTTGAAACCAGAATAGTAAGTTGTCAAGATATGTATATAATATATATTGTTGTATATAGGTGTATGTAATGTTATACGAGTCCTTATACATACATATATGTATGTATATAATTACAAAACCCTTAACGAAGATAAATGGATATTCAAAGAATTTCTTGTAATAATCTGTTGGCAAAGTATTTATAATATGTTAATGAGGAGAGTACACTGTGGCACAATGTACGTACATTTAACAAACATTTCTAAAAATTCGAATTACATTCTTTTGTTATATAACTCGTACAAATGTATGCTCCACCCTAACGATATAAGTACAAATGTATATATAGTTCAATAGGAAAGTAAACAATCATAAAATAAGATCTAATTACCTTTGTCTGATGTTATCGTGTATCCTTATAATGTGTTTTCATCACTAGTATGCTTTCCCTTTGTTAAAATAGAGAATATACGAGCAGCACTTGAGTAATTTTCTATTAAAACGCTTAATATTTCAACGGGCTGTAATTTAACTAACTATACACACACACACACAGATTTCATCTCTCTTGTTTAAGTGATGTTGCCAAACTCATTAGCAAAGATTTGTTCCTAATAGCTACCGCCAGATGTTTTAGTATGAAATTAGCTATAAACTTGTATAATAACGGTTTATTGATTGTTTGGCCGGTTAATGCAATGCAAAAAAAAATATTTAAAGAATTTCACTGCTTCCACCTAGGCAACGATGTTGTCTATCACTACACGTACTTGAAAAAAGTTAAATTTCTTCATTTTTTGAACGGATGTAAGTGGAAGGAGTCAGAGGCCATTTAATTCATTTTTTTTTTAAGAAGTTTGTTTTTCACCCTTTTAGAATGAGTAATTCATATGAAAAATTATTATTTGTAATTACTGCGTAGTTATTTGTCATTCAAATAGAGAGCGATGCGTTCACTAAAATTAAATTAAATTTTTTTCAATAAATGAATATTGTTTGGAAGATCAATCTATTGAAAAAGGGAAGCAGAGTAATTCCATATGTTTTAATTGAAATCTCGTTACATGTACCATTGGTACAAGAAATATAGCAAAATAACTTAATTTTCTTCTTTTTTTTGTGCTTTAGCACAGTTTTTCTAAACTAATATTGAATATGTATAATATAATATTGTCATGTACATGTGTTGTTGCTGGAAGCAAAATAGAACATTTAAAAAAGGTTCAGGATGAGCCGTTTTGTACAATAAATCAAAGTTATTAAAAATGGGAATTTTGAAAGCAGAAAACAGATTTAAGAAGAATTAGATGAAAATAACATTTTTATTAATAATAATAAAGGAATAAATAATTAAAATAATTATTCACCTAAATTTATGATTAAGTAGGTGAGTCTATTGATACTTAGAAAAATATTTGAATATTTTTGTCAAATTTCGATTTTCAATTTATTTGAAAATTTTCGGTCATAATATTTACATGAACAAAAAGCAATTAACATGAGCTTTAGGGGAGCTCATCCAGTATATCTACTGCATATGTATACATCCCAGACAGAAAAACTGTAACGATAGACTGAGTTTGAGTTAGAAAAGCAATTAACTTCTCAATATAATCTGTGAAATAAAAGTTTGTCTTTTGGTTGGAAGAATTAATGTTTTATGCAAGTGTAATCTATTTTTTGCTGGATAAAAATAATTGTCGGCTTTGCAAAAATCTTCCAGTATTGAATATTGAACGTTGTTTTTATCGAATGATGAAAAATTGTGCAAGATATTCAATTTTAGAAGTCATCAAAAAAACTAGTTGTAGTTCCAATGCCAGTACTGTAATAATATCCGATTTTTAGACATGCAACTTTTTTGACAGCAAAATATTCAAATCTAAACACCAAAAATATTCCATCGTCATTTTGAATTTGTGATGCCAATTAAGAACCAGTAAAAAAATGTTTTAATAATTTATTAGCTGATAGGCTTCCCAAAAATTTACTTATAAAGTTAAAACAAGACAAAACTCGAGCAAGATTTTGACACCACAGCATTATATATAAAAAAAAAAAATTGAAAATTTCTACATGAAACCAAAGCTTCCTTATTATATTTCATAAATACAGTATGAAAGGAAAAAATGAGTTTTCCAACAAAGAATTCAACTCGAATTGAATAGTGTGGTCATCAGTACGCCCGACGGGTAACCACAGTTCGATTCAATGACGCATTTTTAACAATTGGTAAAAGATGTTAGTGTCAGAAAAAGCACTTTCGTTCAACAACTTTAAGCTCTTGATATAGTGATACATAAAGCAACTCTTTGTTCGTCTATTTTATGTTATATGTACATATGTATGTATCTACAATTTCTTTTTATTCGAATATATTCTGTACTTATCCTTTAATACATAGTGATCATACATCAAGAAACGAATTCAAAATATCACCAAAGCTTTAAAAGGGATTCGAGAAGAGAGCTTTTGTATTATATTACGCCCTTTAAATACAAAATATATTTGAAATGTACAACAATTCTATTTGAGATTTATGGGTTACAACAAAACAACACAATTTATTTATTATTTATCAATAGATTAACCTGCAAAAATATTAAACTAAATATTTTAGCGATAAATAAGCGACATGAAAACTTATGCAAGCGCCTCTCTATAATTATAATTAATCTGTAAATGTTTAATCATCATCATCATCATCATATGGTTTGTCTGTATACTAATTTCGTATAACCATGGATATGGGGTATATTATGTTATGTGATAGTTTAGAGAGGGGTTGGTATGAAAAGTATGAACGATATATTACATATATGTATAGTTATGTGTATTGTGTATACAAGAGTGTCTAAAAATTCATATTATATTAAGCGACAAATTAATTAAACATTTTTTGTGTTATATGTAAATTTTTGCAACTTTAATGATTTTGAGTTTCGAGAATCACTTCACTCTTCTCATAACCTACAAATAATCCGTTTGAATATTGATTTGATCATTATACCAAATACTACACTAGATCATTAAAAAAAAAAATATTAAAATTCATTTTACCATAGTGTCGCTTATCGTATAATAGATTTCAAGCGGCTTTCTATACATATATTCATTTATACATATTACATATGCAGGTAAACAATTAGGTCGAATGCTCCACCATATCATATATAATAGATTTTCGTGGAATTGAAATTCCGCAATCAAATACCAAGCAAAATTTTCAAATTCCAATGGGTGAAATAATATGTACTAGAAACCATAAAATGATGGTAACAGCTATGGGTATGGAAAATGCAGAATAATATTTTGTAATAATGGCACATTTTATTAAAAACAACCCTTAGAGGCATTTCAGTATAATGAAATATCATATGCAATATTATATCTATAAAATACATGAGCATGAGCATTCTCTTTATCTGTACATGTACTTGTACTAGAAACCATGTACATATTGTAGTTATATGAAATTAAAGCTATAAAAGAAAAAAGCTATGTACTCATGTATGAATAAAAAAGAATAAAAAAAAAAAAAATTAAACGCTCGCTTAAGCTTTAACAGAAAATTTACATCGCAGACTGCAAATAATTTTATTTCAGATTTTCCGGAAGCAATGAAAACTAATTGCGACAAAAAATTCACCCTTGAACCTGGATGCGAAATTGTTAACGGAAAATGTAAATGCTGGCAGCGATTAAAACGATGCAAACACATACATCATCATTGGAGCTATAGAAGTTTAAAGGTAAATAATGTTTACAATTTTTTTCTTTTTTTCCATTTTCATTTTATGCAGGTTTGCATGTATATGTATTGTATAATCACCACCATTTTTGTTGTTGTTGTAGTTGTTGTTTATTTTTTAGTTAAGCGACAATTTAAATGTAATTAAAAGTTGAGTTGTTACCATTTGGTTCAATTTGAATTGTCCGAATTATCTTGGTGAATTATTTTTATGAAATTACAAATTTTTGAATATTGAAAATGATCCAATTAATAAACCAAAATTTAATCATTTAGTTATCGCACTTATAGCATGTGGCACCCTGTGAAACAGTACCAAATTGTTTTAATTTTTTTTTCTTTGGTTCCAACTAATAATATTTAGACCAGTTTTTCAAATTTTTAAATTCGACCATTTTTCATATTTTTTATATGCACAATAAATATTTCAATTCAAATTGACTATCAATTGATTGATCATAGGTTTTGACTTCCTGGATGTGATCACCTTATGAAATGATTTACTAATGCCAACAATTTATGTTTGCCACACACAAAAATGTTTGATATTAATAATAAATCCTTCAGTACTTTTTCCCTCACACTTCACATTAAGTAGGTACTTAAAAAAGCCAATATCAGACTAAAATTCACGTGTTATACACCATAACGCTATTATCGTAATTTCTAAATATAATTTCATCAAAAAAGTTGGTTACATAACTGTAACATTCCAGTTTTATAACCTCAATATAATACGACATACTCTAGCACGCTATATAAGAATCCTGGTCTCAAATTAACGTTCAGCCCAAAATATAAATTTGATGGAACCATAAAATTCGAGATAAACAAATTTTGACTTAATTAACGTCAAATATTTTTGAGTTATGATTAACATAAATTCATTAATCAATAAAATTATGAAGCAGCTACCTTAGACCAAATATAAATCTTGTACCAATCAATTTAGAAATCATAAAAACATCAACTTTTTGTTGTTTATTTTTCTATTTTTTTTATTGCTACTTTAAAACAATTTAATGATTTTTTTTTCTCTCTTATAGGAGTGCAAACTTAATCTTCAAAGAGTTATCAAGAAACGTTTTGTAAATGAATATCTCTCAACAAAAAATGCCGACAAAAAGAGGTAAGATCACATTTTAATAGGTGTCACGAAAAATATGATATGATATTATACTAGTTATGTAGCGATTTATTAATTAAATATTTAAAATCAAACAGTAAAAAAAGTATAGTCAGTTCAACTGACTATGAATGAGGAGGGGTCAAAGGTTAAAATAAGTAGAACAATACATAGTAGAAAATCGAATATAACGCATTAACGGTTGGATTTAGAACTACATATTTGGTATACTATTTTATTATCTATGAATTTGTTCTTGTCCATTTATCTCTACAACAACAAATAAATATTTAAAAAATTGGCATTCCTAAAAAAAAAATAAAGTTTATTGTAGCGCTATAACGTTACGGTATGAAACTTTTTAGTATATATTTAACTTTTGTTATATTAATTTTTTTTGTTTTTTTGGAAAATTTTGAAAGAAAATAAACAATTTATCTCCTCACTCCCCTATAATACCTTGTTCGATTTTCTCCAGAAACAACAGATACTTAGTATAAAATTTAACGAAACCTATTAAGGGTTGAGAATAAAAAACTTCACACTAAAATTGTAATACCCCCTTTGAAGCTACGCACTCATACGGGTACGAAATTATGGCTTTAAAGTATAACTTGAATTCTACTACCGGATTTAATATGATCGCATTTGGATGTACATATATTCAAATAAGATGATTAACCGAATTATATAAAGTCTATTTTTAAGTAGACGCTGCTGCGCATATGTAATACGATCTTTAAAAAATATCAATTAAATTGGTGACCTTTTGCAATTAGGTATTATGAAAGGGAAAAATGACATATTTTTAAATTAAAATATATTTTGATCCATTTACGCAAGTACGAGTGTATATAGATCTATACATATGTACGTACATACTACATAAATAACACATTATACAATTGTACAATATATCATATTAGGTATCATATGTATGTACGTTACAAAATCTTTTCGGTCAAATTAATTTTAATTAATTGTTTTTTATTCGTTTAAATTTAAAGCCGAGAATAATTACTCAACAATTAAATAATACAGATTTTTGACGCAACCATGTACAATAATTACAGGGAATGATGAAAAATGTGTTGTTATTATTATTTCGTAAAATGAATCATCAGTAAAATATTTCAATAACAAATACCTAGTTTTTTTTGTATGTATTGTACTTTGATACTGATGTTGTATTATTATTTATTGCCAGGTAATATTTATGTATAACATCAATTAATATTTAATATACCTGATGCAAGTAGGATTTTCATTCAATTTTGATGTTATAAATTTTTTATTTTATTTGGTATTAAATCTCCCATGCTTTTTAGTTACCTAAATTGTACCACAATGGTACCACTATGTAGGTAAATAAAACCTTCACTAAATAATAAATTAAAATTCCTAAATATATCCATACAAATTTTACTATAACAGCCCCTAAAGGCTAAACAACACATTTTGTTTTTGTTTTTTTTTTTTAAAAAAAAACCCCCCGATTTTTATTGGAAAATTAATTGACAAGTTATATTGTGTTTGGGTGGTTTATGTCCTCCCTGTTTCATCACAAATCTGATTACTGATAAAAAATTCGTTTTAAATTGTGGGTAAAATATTTTACCCTAACGTTGGAAGGGGACCCATATGCTTTTTATGGACAAATCCGAATGACCCATTCCAAGGTTAAATGCCGACCTAATAATGAATAATGAATCACGAAACGCATCCCGGATGTTATTTTTTTTATTGAGATCGCGATTCGTATGGTTTGGTGTGGTCAACAAGCCAACAGTCATATTGACTGAAGTGCCAATTCGTTCGTAGGTAGTTTGGAAGGCTGTATGATTTTTGTGTCCGTACTAAAAAGCTTTTTCAGAAAAAGGCTTCCAATATGACGATGAAACTTCCTACTGTGTTTCGTGTTTTTTTTTTTGAAAAAATAGTCACCCACAAAAACTGAATTCATAACTTTTTCGAATTTTTGTTATTTAGTGGGAAAAATTTGTATGGAACGTGGTCGAAAGAGGGTGGGGAGATTTTGCCTATTTTCGATACCAAAAATTTCGTTAGATTATCTCAACGTGTTTTTAAGTTTTGCATGAAACGTGGAGAAAAAAAAGAATGGGGGTAAAATTGCGAGAAAAAAAAATATGAAATCAAAATTTCCCATTCTTCCATAATTACAGTAGAAAACTAGGCATATGTACCTAGATAGATGCTGTCCCAAAACGTATACATTTTTTCCCTGCTAAGCCAAGCCACACATGAAATGATTACTATTTGTTTTGCTTGATTTGCCAAATTTGAAAATATTTCCATAATATACCTACCTACACATGTAAATAAAGTAAACCCAAATCAGAGTATATACCTACCAATCTGCCATTATTTTGAATTATAATTTTCGATCTCAAATTGTGTGTATATATAGATAGAACAGGAATATTGACTTTACTCTTCCAAGTTATGGTTTTTTTTTTTTATTTTTTATTTTGACGTATGTGAATGGATTACGTATGCAGAATACACAATTTTGTTTAATCTTGTTCTTTTATGTACATACACAGCAAAAAAAAAATGACGTTGTTTGGGTTCAACTCTGAATTTATATTTGTATGTCAAAATACCTGTAAAACCGTAAACAAAGTAATCCATCACAATTAATCGTGTCTATAGTTTATCGTCCACCATACGTAAAGTCTTTCATATTATACAATTAGAGCAATGTCATATGATTAAAATTTAAAAAAAAAATTCAATAAATATTTATGTCATGGAATTTTAATAAATTGGCATTTTTAATTATTACCCACAATATTTTCCCTAATTATTTGTTAGAGAACTAAAATTTACCTATACATGTAGATATTTTAACCAAAAATGTACTTAGGCACGAAATTAAAGAAAAGGCAAAAAAATCTATCCTCCTTCGACTTTGAACTACGAGTTTTTATTTTTCAAGATATTTGATTTGTCTAGATTTTGGCTAGCTAAGATTTTAGGATGGTCGACATTTTGATTTGGCTTATACTATATACTTACGTGATATCAACATAAAATAGGTAAATTCATGCATTCCAATTTGCCTTTATATTATTAGGTGCCTACACAATCTCTTCCTAACATTAAACTTAATTTTCTTATCGTCACACTATTTGCTATTTTAAGTTGGCTCAAGTGAAATTCAACCAAAATACCAAAGACAACTAACAATCACTAAGCCTATTGAATTAATTTTGTTTAATTTACATATTCATTGTTTACTCAATTATGGCTTATGGCGCATCAAACAAACACCCAGCGGATATTAATCTTAACTCATTTTGTTATCGTTTTAAGTGCCAAGAAATGTTATACACAAACAAATATGTATATTACAAAAAAAAAAAAATAAAAAAAATAAAAACTTATTATTAATGCATCAAAAACATCTCAAATATTTATGATTTCCAATAGAAAAATTCGTTCATCTGGCATTATAAAGATTAAATGTATTTTATAACACTATTAACACACTTTATAACAGTTTAATAATTTTATTACCGAGATGTTTTAATTTAATTCTAATTCAGTGTTAATTCACTTTTAACATCCATCCTTTGATACGCGTGCAGTGTAATTAAACGAAAAGTGATGATGGTTTTTGGCATAAAACGGTTATAGAATTTTATTATCTATCTTTAAAAAAATCTTCTTTTTTTTTCTTTACGTTATTTTGTTACGTCATAAAATTATTTATCAATTTAAAACCTTCATAAATCAATTAAATATAGCTACTGTCGGCAATATATCGATTGAATTTAATGTAAGTATTAGTTTGTTTTTTTTTCTTCTTCTTCTGCTTCTTCTTTAGTGATTAATTTGTAATTTGGACGAGAAGGTAAACACACCACTGTCATCTTTGACAGTATCGAATGAGATTGAGAACAACCGAAGGACTAAAATATTTCTCTAGGCGACTGTCTTATTCTTATACGTTAATATAGGAATGGCTGCATGGTCCTTATATATGTAGGTGTAATTATTCAAACACTGAGAGTGATTCCGGGTACGAAAACAATGAGACGTTCTTAGAGGTATGATGGCTGGCTCTTACACAATTTTAAGAATATTCTAAGGGCAGAAAAATTTTCTTATTTTAAGGTAGAATTTTGTTATTTGAACGTTAATAACAAAATTCTCGCTAAATAAGAAAATTTTTGAAAATTCTCCAGTCGAAAAGTATTCAAGAAAATATTCACAAAAACAAAATTCTCGAAAATCTTACGACAAATTGTCTGAATTTGATATCTAATAACACAACAATACACTTCAGAGGCTTTTTATTAAGTCAAGAAAAATTGGAGAATATTCTCGACTCACAACACGTGCTTCTTATCTCAATCTTAACAAAATGATAGTCAATGCCATTAAATTAATTATAATTTTTTTTTTGTATCTGTTACTATCGGCTTTAACGAAATTCAACTCTTTCAAAGTAAAGTTTATTTTCGTCTTTTATTAAAAAAAAAAATTAAATATCATTTTTGATGCCCTGTGTAAACTGTAGATGATCTTTTAAATGTATAAACGTTGAAGTATTTCCTTTTAATTTAAGTAAAATGCAAAATAATGCACTCAAAAAAGTACTCACTTGTAACAACTCACATAAATGCACCAAATGTAAATATCAAACATAAACCATCAGGTACCTACAATATATGTACATATGTATGTATGGATGCAACATATATTTTTAATATACAAACCCAGCATTTCATGTCAGTTAAATTATGAGTTTTTTTTTTTTTTTAAGTATACCCATCTTATGTATGTGGAGTATGCTTTTATGGAGAAAAAAAATGCAAAAATTAATAAAAGGAAAAATTTTTTGTATGTTCATTAAAATGAATGTGTATTATGAAAATTTATTTATCAACAACAACAACAACAACAACAAAAAAACTGATGATGCAATATTTCTAAAATATGGGTTACGGATTGTGAATAACATAGCTCTGCATACAGTATGCATGCAGGATGCATTAATATCACACAGTGTTTTTGTTTTTTTTTTTTTGAATAATAACGAAATGAATGTAAATTCATTGTTTTATATTATGAACAATTTGAAAAAGATGTGCTCGAAATGTGATAGGGTTGATGGTTGACAAAGGTATTAGTTTTTGTTGAAATATTTTTGGCTTTTTTTTTTTAATTAAAATGTGAAAAATGTTTTTTATTCTTTATTTTTTGGAAACGAAATATGTGACGTGACATCATTCCACAATTCTATATATTTTATGTTTGAAAGCTTATCCAATTTGTTGTAATATATTATAAGCTCTATGATTTTTGTGCCAATTAAATTTAAGAAATTATTCTTTATGCGATGTGTCCCTTAACATTCAAAAACTGATTTGAACACTATGTAATAAGTAAATCTCAGGGTCACGATCAACATTACTTACCTATCAGATTTAATTTCCTAATAATAAAACAACAATTAAAATTGTGCGCCCCAAAAATACAACATTTTTATCGATTTTGACTACAAGTTTGTTCTGTCGTGATAAACTTGTAGTCAATATTAAACGACGATGATGATACATAATAAATAAATTGCTTTTATTTGGCAAGGAAGACTATTTTCTTTCAATATTTATCTACTACCTCTATATATATATATATAAATATATAACTCTATTTCGAAGTTATTATTAACGAGAAATGTTGATACCTACCTAAAGGCTATAGTAAATCTGTGACTATACATTTTTTTTCTTCTTCTTCTTCTCGGAGATATCACAAATTGATTTTTATTGTTCAGTTTTCAATTATATAAATTTAAAAATTGCAACCCAACTATAAATGAAATATCCTCTAGGCCTTAGTAATGATATAATTATAAAAATTCGATGACAACCCTAGTTACGTTTATGGTTACGAACTATATATAGATATACCTAAATTCCTAAATGATGTTGATTTGCAATGAACGAAATGTTTTATTAGTAATAGCAAAGTAATAGTCATACAACAAAGACGTTCTTTGTTTGTTTGACGAGATATTGATTTAATAAAATATTTTACACATCGCACAACACACAGTACGGAATAAACAGCCATAATCAAGTTGATATTTTTGATTATTTCGGGCAATAAAAGTTACTCCAACAAAAAAAAAAAATACGACAAAATTAAATTATATGGAGGGATTCTGAACATTGATTCCCAATTATATTAGAATATAAAGATGACGGCTTTAACAGGATTTCACATTTCCTATTTCACATAGTCAAATCCAATATTTATTTACAAGATTTTGTTGTTGTTGTTGCTATAACTGGATTTAAGTTGAATCCTGTATAGATAAACTGATTAAACTTTTATGTTTATATGGCTAACCTAAATATAATAAATATAATAAAATTTTTCCATTTTAGTTTTTTTTTTTTTTTTTTCAATAGATATGTTTTTTCCCTTCTATGTAATGTGTAGCGTATCTGTTGCTTGATTCAACCGTTTTCTGTTTTGATAGTTTTATAATAAAGCTTTGATGTTCAATTTAGTGGAATGAATAATATGAATACGAAACAACATTGAAGTTTCGAGAACTTTGTAGCTGGTTGTATATTGCGATAAAAACTCCAATTGATTCTTGGGTATCTATAGAAATCTGTAGAGTTTTTGAAATTCAAATTTTTAGAAAATGATAAAAAAACGGGAGGTTTCCGATTCAAGACAGAGTAGATGTTGGATTGCACATAAAAATAACAGTAACATTCTTATAACTAGGATTTAATTAATGAATTTTTTCTACTTATAGGATTTTTTTTATGCGTTGAATAAATTTTTCTAGTTATCAGTAGAAAAAAAAATTTTTATTCAAATTTTCCCAATTTTTCTTTAAATATTCCTTAGATTTTCGATGAAAATTCCTTAAAAAAATCATATCTTCTAAATTACAGGAACATTGTTCAGGGAACTTTTTTCTACCAAATAGGTACTTTGAATATCTATCATTGCCGACCGGCAATTAATAACATCAAGAACATTACGACATAAAATAGATTTAAATACATCAATTGTGAGTTTGTTGTTGTTATCAACTTAACAAAAAAAAAAAAAAAAAACCTATAAACAGGACCATTCCTACTTGAAGGAAATTTACTGTAGTCTAATATGTATAACTGGCAAAAAATATAGCAATGTTGAAATATCCTTGATAAAATGGCAAGCATTTGAAAGCTTTTCGTAAAAAAGACACTTCATTTCTCTATAACAACAGTGCTTGTCATAATGTTAATTGAGTTAATGTAACTGGAGGTTTATACAATTCACCTCACTCCAAAATTATATGAAAATAATAATCTTTAAGAATTATTACAAGATTTTTCATGAATAATTTCCTTATCAGGATTTTTTAATCAGATATACATTGATGTTTAACCAAAATTAAATTAAATTAACAATGTAGATGTAGTAAATTTCATCTTTAATCCAATTTTAAGATAAACTGAAAGCAAATCAATAATTTCCCATCAACATTAATTACCAAAAGTATTTATACATATCAAATTTCTCTTTTCATTACTGATGAATGAGTTTTAGCTCATGATATTCAAGATTCATAAGAAAATAATCTCCTTTTCATTAGTACGTCACTTAGTTGTCTCTAATTTTCGACTATTTTACCAGATTTGACTAATAAGAAAGTGTCTAACTAATGTTGTTTAATGATTAAATTTCACTGACGTAAAGTAAATAATCGAGCTAAAGTCATATTAATATTAGAATGGTGATGAATATTCAAGCGGTACCCACATACTTACATGTTGTTGACATATTTTCTTTGGTTGTGTACCTAATTTCACCACTATTTATGAGATTCCTGTTAATATTCATTAATATTCTTCTGATTTTCCTTAAATTTACACACAAGCCAGACTGACATCGATCGAGTCTAAACTAAGATCACAAGAGTTCCGGTTTTTTTTTTGTGCAAGAAGCACTGATCTAATATAGACAATTCACTAATACTTTATTTTTCAAAGATCTGTCACAAAATTTTTTGAAAAGATTATTATAAATACCCATTACCCATGATTACTCATGTAAGTATAGTACATAAGTACATACTCGTAGATAAAAATTACACTGGAGATCGATCTTACGGAAACTTATATATACAAATTAGGAGGAGCTTTTACCTACATATAGAACTAATTATTGAACGGTGAAATATACGACACAGTAAACATCCAAATAATTAACAGGTGGGAGTGTGACAGAAGTCAGGCATGTTAAGCTCATGTTAAGCATCCAAAACATAAGATCACTTATGTACATATATAAAACACCGTAGGAACCTACTACATCTTAAAATGGATAAGTGTCAAAAAGGTGGAACCTTACAATAATTTTACATTAAATAGGTTACAAATTGTTGATCAAACTAATCCATTAAGTTGAACGACTGCGCCCACCTTTTAATCTGTGTCATTATTTAAAGTTTTAATTTTTTTTTGTTGTCTTGTACATACCTTACCTATCTATACCTACATAATTTTGTTTTGAAGTGAAAAATTATGTTTTTTTTTTTTTGGTTTTTTTTTGTCTTCTTGACAACTTTTATCAATAAAAAAAAAAAATTAATAATTATTTTATGCTAAACTGCTCGAATTTTACCATAACACGTATTATGATTACCTACACCTATACATGCATATAATGTGTCAATGACCATATAAGCTGTAAAAAAAAACAATTTCAATAAAAACATACATTATGAATATGTATACATAAACAGCTACCTATATATACATGTGTGCACGTACCGTACATACATCATACAATTTTATATACAGAAATCGAATTGAAAAATAAATTCCATCAACAACAAAATTTTATAATTACAACAAGAATAGTGACGTCAAAATTCTATAAAAAAAAACCGCGATGAAAATGAAAACTACTAAATTTACTATCAACAAAAATATACATAATGCTAAAACATTACTATACTAACACGTCGTATCCGCACATGCCACGCCGCCACGCCGCGCAAAGAAGAAAGCCGGTGTGTCGTGGGATATATAATTTTTTTTTCTTTTATTGTAACCGTACTAACCTTTATCAACATATGTAATTTTTTTTTTTTTTTTTTTTTTTTATTATTATCTACATTTGCACTCACACACGTACACGTATGTGTAAGTAATACAAAAAAAAAAAAAAAAAATGGATACGTAAAAATAATACGTATTGAGAGAGGTAATGTTTTTATATTTTTATTATTGAACAATGTACGTAACGAAAAAGAGAAACATTAATAAGAGAGCACTTCAAAAGAATAGTTGTTGTTAAAAGTGACTGAATTCACTGTTCACTCAGTATTTTTTGATCCGCTGTTATGTTTGCGTCTAAACTGTTAACATCGTGTCGACTATTGGAAAATTAACGTGCGTAAATCAATATTTGAAGCTCGTTAGAAGAAATTTTTCCCGTTTTTTTTTTTTTGTTGTTTTATAGTGGAATATTAAATTTCATTTTCATGATGGTGGTGTGCTATTAGTTAAATTATTTTTTGTCCGAGAAAAGGTGTCGGAGAAAAAACAATTAAAATTTGTTTAATAATGGTTTTTCGATGCTATTTGTGGTGAAAGTGAAAAGTGAAGAAAATTTGCGCAGTTTAAAAGAAAATTACATTATTAATGTAATAGTAACAATAAAATTTTAATAAAAAAAAAAAACACTTCTGTACGTAGTACTTATAAATTATGTCGCAATAAAATTTATCAGGAAAAGAGACATTAATGCTTTTTAAACTGGCAAAGGGACAAACATTAAAATTTATGTCTTTTAAATTAAGTGAATTAATATTTTAATGGTGCCTTTTTATCCGTGATTAGAGATAATTTCGTAACATTAACCAAACCCAACAATAATAACAACAACAACAACAATAACAACAACAAAAAAACAACAACAATAAAATAATTGAAAAATATATGTACATTGCCGGTGAAAGTGTTTCTTGGGTATTAGTTAAGAAAATATAAACAATCTTTGATTACTTAGATAAATTTCGTTTGTTTTCGGTAACAGATTTGTTACTTTTGTTTGTGCAAAAAAAAAAAAAAAAAACAATATTACAAAGTACATTGAAATAATGGGTATTTCCTGTAATTTGCCGTATATTGCCATCGTCATGGTTGTTGTTCTGCAAAAATCAACAAGTGGACTTTCAGGTGATTTACTTAGTTTTTTTTTTTTTTTTAATTATTTCATTTCAATTGAATTCCATTATTCCATATGGTGCAACAACAACAATAATAACAGAAATAAAAAAAATTGACCACATATTGAACAATTTAATGCAATAATATATTTAGTCATCAATATTGCTCTTATATATTACAACATATGTTACACATATATAGTATGTATGTTTGTATATAAATAGCGAATTTCTTATCGCAATTTCAATTGCTGATTAAACTATTTTCGCGCGATTGAAGTATCCGACATAATGGAGTATTTTCCGATTTATTTTTTTTTTATTTATTTATTTTATTAAGTTAAATAACTATATAAATACTTAGGTAGGTAAAATCTATATATATATATATCTACTCGACATTAAAAATAAAAATATAGTATGGTTGTATTAGTAGATTATGCGCGCGAGGCAGGCATTACGTTATTATAAAAATAAACTATTTAATCAATAAATTTCGTTGTTATTTACGCGAAATATTATTTCCACGCATAAAAAATATAAAAATAAAATATGGATATAGAACGATGGTTGTTACACATTTTTATTTTTTTTTTTTTATTTTCTTCTATTTTTTCATCGATCAAACATTATTTTTGCTAATTTATTGGTATAATAGCGCGCACGTAATATTCAAATTAAATAATTTTTTATTTTTCGGTTCAAACCATCGATTGAAAAGAGTCGTTATTTAGCATCAACAGTAGTTAATTAGCAGTCAATAATTTTAATAATATGTTGATGTAATTTGCATTTTTGATATTTTTACATTATATTTGAATAATATATTGTTTTTAAATTTTTTCGCCATTTGACAATCAATTTTTGAATGATGATAAATAGTGATGTATTTATGTACAATCCATTATATTAATAATAAATGTTGTTAGATAATTATTAATTAGGTAATTGTGTATTGATTGTAAATGGTACAGAATTTTTGTTGTATTTTTTTTTTTTAATTATTCCAATTGTTTTGTTTTGTAAAACAAATCGTACCGGAAACATTTTTTGTTTTTGGTATGGGGGTAGGTCATCAGTAGGTTTTGTTTTATATTATATTAATAAGTAATTAAGTAAGAAAATATTAAGAGGACGTGTCAAGTAGATTTTTTTTTTATTCAAAAAGTATAACCACAATTAATTAGCGGTTTCTTTAGCCACCTATTTTTATAAGTTGATTAAAAACTACCGCTCTCCATATATTTTATTATTCTCGACTATTGAATTTTTCGTTTTAGCATAATTAATAAGACAGTGGTGGCCAACTCGCTTTTACAATTTGTTTAAATTAATCGCTCTTTTCTCAGTGAATTTAAAATTTAGTATTTTGTTTTACCTACATCCACTCTATATACCTACATATTCATTTTTATTTATTATTAAAATAAAATGGTCTTGTAATTTAATCGTACGAAGTACAAAAATAAAAGAACAGAATCACCAAAGGTTAACATTTTCCACGCCTATTTATTTGGATTTTTCGATTTCATGAAATTGATATCTCCCTATGAATATATAATTTTTTTAATTCATAAAGTTCATAACATCAAAAAATATAAAAGAAAGGAATATTATTTTTTTACTGGTGTTATAGCTTTGAAATGGGAGATATTTTGCATAATCTGTTAATACTTCAGGAAAAAAAAAAAATCTACAAATCTATAAAGATTTTTTTTTTTTTGGATTAAAATTAATGCACAATTTGTTTTCATCTATAAACAAAAATATGAAAGAGAATAATTTTCATTTTTGATAAACATTTATAATTTATTTTAACGATTTTTGTAATTAATTTTTGTACACTGAGCGATAATTGGTTGGTAATTAGACGATTTTAATGGAAAATACTTCAAAGAACTACGGAAATACGTATAGAAGTACATTCTGGTCTGATAGTTTCTTAATTAGTTAGTAAGAGTTATTTATATTACTCCTACATATATGTCTAGGAAAACTGTACTGGAAGAATGGTTTGTTTTAAATGTCGGGGTTTTCAATGTTTGACTTGTTTTTTTTTTATTCAAAATCTATTTAATAATATTAAAAAGAAAAATATAAACAAATGTCAACAATAATCCCAAGAATACCTACCTGAAAATTTTATCTTCAGGTTATATTAAATTTCATATATATTTTACAAGAAATTTGATCAAACACAATTAAAATGGTATTAGCAATTAAATATCTTCTCAACTGGATGAAAGATCAACAGCAAATATTCACAGAATAGAATACAAGATAACTTTAAATATACCCTGGGACATTATAAATCAATTAGTTTCAGCACAAATTAAGTAGTTAATTACTTTCATTTTGTTTTGTACAAGTTCTTCGCCTCTTCCATTAATTTATATTGTTTTCTCATCGTTCGTTGCTAATCAACACAAATGCTACTCGATATATCAATTACATAAATCTGAGAAAGCTGAATTTTTGTTATATAGAGAAATAGAAGAAAACAAAAACGATAAGAAAATAAAGAAGCACTATCGAATACATTTTTCCCCCGAACCCTTTTTTTCAATTTTTTGTTTTTTTTTTTTTTATATATAAATCTGCAATCTATTGTGATATGCAATAACCATTCAATCTGATTTTCCACCATAAAAAAAAGGACCTAAAATACTTCCACTGATTTCATAAAAATATTATATCGATAAAAGCTTCTTAGATGAATTTTCTATAGGAAGCAATTCCGATAGCGACTGTCATGTATACATATAATAGAATGAATGTTCAAGAGATAGACAACGTACAATAAACTAGTTGAGCTTTTTTTTTCATTATTTCTTATAATGCGCTCAATATGTTATTAAAAGCGGATCGTATTAGAAAGAATAACTTTTTGAAAATCCACTAACTGGATTAAAATAAAAATAAGAGTTGGTCTGTATTGTTGGATTTTCTTTTCATTGATTGCTTTATGGTATATCATCATCAGTTATTGTTACATGATGGAAAAATTATTGATAGATACATAGTTATTTGCTCTAAAGAAGATTTGTAGGAGTTTTTGGTTTTTCAAGTACTTTTTACAGCTATAATAATCAGAACATTTATCTGTACCCTTTTGATAACTGAAAAATGTGTTTAAAAAAATGCCAATTTTTGGATTATCCAAAAATAAAATTATTTAAGTAATTTTTTTTTTTTTGTAAAATTATTCCACTGAGGATATTTTTTAAAACATAAAACTTTTTGTCACTGTGCCATATATTAGAAAAATACTAGAATTGATTTTTTTAAAATTGAAAATATTTTTCAAAATCAAAATTACAGAAAATCCAGTATACATACTAAAACTGAAAAAAATAATTATCGAAATTTTGTTGTGTTTTATTTTTTGTAAAAAATATTATGAGAAATTTCTAAATTACTACTATCGTTTTGATATTGGTACGAAAAAAGAAATATTTATTCAGTTAAACTCTTTAAAAAACTGTTCACAAGTTCATAATCAATTATTTTTGACTAAAAAATTGTAATTATGCATTTGCATTATATTTTTGTACGACGCATGTATCATGTATGTATGTCACACGGGAAGCATTAATTGTAGACCATATTGTAGACGCTATATCAAATGACACCATTCAATAATATTATTTCTATATTAAAACAATGTTCCCGAAGGTATAAAATGATTTTTGAACAAATTGCCTATATTGTCATGATTTTATGTGGAGTTATTATTACTATGAGTTCATCAATCTTTTAATAAGTGACTGTAGCTCAAACGCAGATGTGTTGTATAATGACCTAGAACGAAATCTTGAAGTACCTACTCCATTTTAATGAAATTTGATATAATTTTTAGCTTTAATCTTCTTTTTTTCTTAAGATCTATGGAATTAAATTCATTCCAAAACCTATGCTACTTCTGTTGTAGCTTCCAAATTTTGTTTGAAGAATTGTGTACGATTTTCATAACTATAAAACAATGTTTACCAAAATAAATGCAATATTACCCGTATAAATACAACTTATGAGCTCATTTTACATTAAAATGCAAATAAATATTCAACAAATTAATAACAAAATAAAAAAAAAAAAACAAAACTTGCATATCTATAATAGATAGGACTTAGCTAATTTATCAGAACAACAAAGCTAGAATTGTCTATTTCCATACATCTATGCACTGAAGTGAATAAAATACCATAATAGATAATTTATTTGTATTTATTCAAAATAATATTACGTTGATAGATCACTATAAGAATTATACATACATTAAAACCATCTTTTAGCTAAGAAGAAGAAGAAGAAAAAGAAAAAATTTGATAAAGCTCTCTATATATACATATATATATATATAATGTGCTATATATAGACTTAATAAGTATAAACTTTATTAGCATAAAAATAATTTGATATTACCAAATCTTTCAATTTATTTATACGTATGCGGTCATTTTGTAGATATGAATGTAGCGAGTGGCGTTAACTGCAGTAATTAATTAATGACCTTGGAAGTTATCGCAAAAATTGTACAATCCACGAAAACAAACAAACAAACAAAAAAATACTATAGAAATGTGCTTTGCTTATTTTTTTCTTCTTTTTTTTTTTTTTTTTGTTACGCAGGACGAATAAATTGCCATAAAAAAAATGAATAAGTGCCGCCAAAAGACATAATGTATTAGCAAGAGTAGAGAATATTTCATTGTATTTACTGCAATTTTGTGTTTTATTCACTAGTGAGTTATGAAAATCCTTTTTTCACGTTACACATTTTCGTCTTATAACACAGAAGCAGTTACCATGAAAACACTTAAACTTTATTTATAGCCGAAAACGTGAGCTTTAAGTAATCTTAGACACCATCCAAACGATTCAAAGCTATAATGTATACGCATTACTTTTTATATGTCTGAGATCTGACATATACTATATATATATATATATATATATATATATATTTATTATATAAGAAATTTTTTGAGCAATTCAAATTACCCGCAACATATATGTATGTACTGTACATAAATATACAAATGTCTTATGTCAGTAATACACCCTAAAGACATATTAATGTATGTATGTATGTAAGTGTAATTACTAATTTAAATTACCTTACAGCTTATATACGAAATTTATGGATGCCTCCATTGATTTATTGTGTTAAAATATTAGAGAAATGGTTTAATTGGTAGTGACAGAACGTAAATTGACTAATGAATATTGTATTATATATATATATATATATGTATGTGTGAATATATAAACTACATACATACATACATACATATATATCATGAATAGAGGTACAGCCAACAGTATTGGTTTATTTTCTAAAATCGGATTAAATGGTTTTGTGTTAAAAGCTTAACTTTAATCAAACATCAATGAACTATATGGACTCGTATGGATGCAATGCATATCTTTGTCGAAAAAAAAAAATGCAGAAAGACAGATATTAATGAGCTTTCAAGAAAATCACTAAATATAATTTAATTGTAGTTATTGTTAAAATATGCGCATAATTAAACAGTTTGTATAATAAGCTTGAATACAATTTTATTAGCCTCTATCCGTCTCATTTGGGACCATTTATACCCAAATCGATGTTGATATATGAATAAATTTTCTAAATTAATAAGTTTTGTAATCCAATTAGAAATTTTTGATAATATCTTATGGTAAAATAGAAATTTGTATGGTGGTATAGCGATAGTTTTTTTTTATATATAAGGATGTCTCACTAATTTAATCCGGCATATTAATCCAAAACATTGGTAATTCATCTCATCATCAACATACCAAAAATTACATAGTCTGTCGAAAAAAAAAAACTGATTTTTTCCCATCGTTTATAGCATAGGTCTATGGTTGATAAGTTGATTTTTCATTTACTTCTGTAATTTTTCATTGAATTTGGCCGACATTTTGTTTTTTGTAGATGGCTAAATTTTTAGCAAATTCTAAAAATTCATTTTTATTTCTAGTTACTATTTTATTAGTATTAATAATAATTTTTAATGTAAAAGTAGCAATTATGAAATCATCCTCTCAACCCTTCTATAAATTGAACCTCCAAAATTAATATAACCAAAAAAGTTTTTTTTTTCTGTAGGTATATATTTAATTTAGCCGTTGTGTAACATTATAGCAAAAAAACATAATGATAAAGCATACATATGCTGCATGTCTAGAGCATTTCCAGACAGACGGGTTATTCTTTGTGATGGGTTTTTTAACATTTTTATTATATATACCTCTAAAAGATACAACAGAAAGGGTCTGAACACCATCTTCTTCGTTCAAGTCCATACATTGGCATCGGTATTTAATGAATGCAACGCACTCTTCCTAAAGGTACGTATAAATTGTGGTGTTCAGAAAAATAACAAAAACAAAAAAACAACAGCAAAAAAAAAAAAAAAAATCGAACACACACGAAACGGATACAAAAGAAAAGAAAAAATAATTAGCAAAAAACAAAACCAAAGAAATTGCCGAGAATGATTTATATGATTATCGTGTTTAACTTTAATTAAAGTTCTTAATTTACTATAAAAATTATTACATAAATTATGCTTCTGCAGTCGTATATTCAACTCAATTAGTAATTCAGATGGCGTTCGTTTATACAAATTTTGTTCCAAAGAAGTGTCCATGAAATTTTAGAAAAAAGATAAAGATTAAAGTTGATGGTTTTAGTTAATCTACTACTAAGAAACACTGAAACCATCAACTTTAATTTTTATTGTAGAAATTTTCAACAAACGTAGGTATTTAGCATCGCATAACAATAAAACAGTTACATATATGATTAAGATTTAATAGAAGTTTTCATTGTTTCGCGCATCGCGCATGACTTTGACTATCTATTTTTAAAAAAAATCCAAATATAAAAAACCTAAATCGAAACTCTAATCGAAAAAATACCGAATTTTGTTTTGTACTTTTTATTGGTGATTAATTTGTTACCAAAAAAATTTTTAATTAACAAAAAAGAAAAAAAAATCCATTGAAAAGATCTATTTCAAGAAAATGATAATAAATAGATCCTAATAAATATATATAAAGAAGCCATACCAAACAGATTTGGATGGCGGGCCAATTCAATTCCAATAGGTTGGAGGTAATTTTTGAACTACATTAAATGATTGGGATAGTTTCTATTGATGGTGATTTTCTCGATATTTTGTTAGAAAACCGAAAAAAATTTATAAGTCCAAAATGATTGCAAATAAAATTTTACTTAAATTTGAAATAAACTTTTTTAAATATTTTCACAATTGAAGAAGTTATGCTGATTATAGTAGGAATTTCAGTGTTGCTTTACATAGGCAAAGATATATCCCCATACACCCCTGCGTTTTTATAATAAAACGATTAAATAATGCTTTGGAAAGTAAAAATTTTTTTTTTCATGCTTACAATACTTGCTTATTGAGAAAATAAATAACTGAAGGCAAATAGTATTTTTATAGTAAAACGTAAGATACACATTATTTGAATACAACTTCTTAAGTAAACTTGGCTACAAAGAGCATTACTATAATAATTTGAATACACACAGTTGACTGTTAAAAAATACTTCTTCTCCACTATGTATGTGTGTGTGTATGTGGAGTCTAGTCTAGTCTGTTGTTTATGTTTGATGTTTAATGTCCAATGCTTATTTAAAATATTGACCTAGTAGGTAGTGTTGATATTTATATTAAGCCTCTTATTTTATTTACTCGAAAATGGAGATAAATAATAATTATTGTAACAACTTGAAATGTTTAATGAAAGGAGCAAACATAATTTAGATAATTTTGTAAACTAAATTTTATCATTCTAACAATGCTACCTCGGAAATAAACTCTCCGCATCATTTTCAAAAAAAAAAAAAAAAAAACAAACAAATTTGATTTGTCTTCTTACTTGAATTACAATAGAGTTAAGTGACAAATTATGAAATTAAGATGACAAAAAAGTACTTAAAGCAAAAACCCGAAAACAAATTAAATTGTTTCGGATAAGATCTACGCACATTGCTTGAACATGTACCCAAGCAGAGAGTATTATTCTAATTTGTCAGAATTTAACAAGCCGTGTAGTTATTCAGCTTTTGCTGTAAAGGCGTATTTTGCGTGCTTATCTGACAGCTCACATAATGTTTGTTGAATTAAAAAAAAAAAAAAAGAATTATCTTAAGAGAGCAACAACAACAACAACAACAACAACAACAAATAACAACAACACCAAAAATAATTATATTTAATTTCTCGTTTCTGAATGCGGTATCCGAAAAAATCGAGTACCTACATATCTACCTAACCGAAGAGGTCAAGGTGCTTAAATTTATTTACATTTACTCTTAAAAGAATTGATATTTTATTCATAAGATATGGGTACTCCTTGTAATATTAAATTGTACACACCAAAAACATTTAAAAAGTTATAATCAGCTCTATTCGCATAAATTTCAACAACAAATTATTACCCGTAAAACGTTAGCACATAAAGTACTTATGGGTTATTGGGAATTTTTACACCCTAAATTTCATCTCGTGGAGTGGTTAGAAAAAAAAAAATTATGGCCTAAGATACAAAAAATTAAATAATTTAAGTCATCCCATTTCCCAATTTGATGGTACTATATACTAATTTAGTCTTTTGAAAGGCAAACATGAGATAATTGAAAATACAAAAATTCAAAAAATACCTACTAAAAACATGTGGAAATATTTTTAAAAAATTATTATCATCACTTAAACCTAATTAAAAACTTTTAGTTTTTTGCTATCAAAATAAATTTCCAAATTTTCTTCATTTCTACAGTTTTTTTCGATTTTCTAACAAAATCATGAGAAAATTTGTTCAAATTCCAAAATCAGTTTTAATTTACAGATAGCCCTCCTACAACACGGCTTTTATCTAACACGATAAGAAAATTTCGGAAATTCTCATATAACACGGTAGTTCTACAATATTCTCATACAACACGGAATTATGTTGGAATCTATCTATAGTGTTATAGGTGAAAAAATTAAAATACTAATTCTTTATAATTATAGAATTGAAAGTTTTTGATCTCATTTTTTAAGGTTTTGATCTTAATTTGAATAGAAATTTGAAAAGAAATAATTTAATGCTATGGATTATATGTAGATTATTTTTTAGTAATCACATTTTAAATACTAATTTTTTCCAGTATAATTTACTTATCACGTCATGAGTAAGAGTATTTCATATAAATTGAAACATAACTCGAATATTTAAATGCTGTAAAATACAAATTTAATTGTATACAATTCAATACTTTCTATATTCTGTTGAATTCAATGATATTAATAACAACAAAAATAAAGGTAAAATTTACCTTTTAATTATAAATATATGTAAATATAAAAAAAAAAAAATGTATATGTACCACCGCGAGGCTATGCAAATGGCATAATTCGGTTAAGATAAATAAAATACAAAAATAAATGGTAACGGCCAAGAGTAATACAGTATGATTAAAGAATAATGGGCATAGCCTTCTCGATGGCATATTATATGTGGCTGATGGCGCTACATTTTGTTTAACGCGCAATCGCACAAAGCACAGAACCAGTTATAAGACAGAAACTGAATCTTGAATTAACTTTGTATTTTGCTTTCCTCGCAAGATTTTTTTTTTTCTTATTTTTTTTTTTTCTCCATCAATTTTATATCATCATCTAATTGAGAATGTTGTAGCAAGAGATATTTTCAATTTTATGGTAATTCTGACCATATATAGTTGCGAATCGATAATTTTCAATTTTATTTGCACTGTATATACAATATATGGTCAAATTAACAAAATAAATTCTCGATCCTCATTATATGGAATGAGTTAACTAAGCCAATCGCTTAGATCTATTTGTATAGGTCTGTATCGTGTACCGTGCACATATACAAGTATTACGTACCTACATTAAAATTAATTTAAGGTGTACATGAATTGTGTATTATTTTTGTTATGAAATTGAAAATGTTATTGATAGGCCAGCTGATATACCTAATGGATGTAGTATGTAATTTATTTATTATCGAATCATCGCGTAAACCAATTTTAGGAAGGTAATGGGTAATGTCGTACTGTAGATAAGTTGATTTTTGGGTGGATTGGTGGAAATTTATGTCATATTTATATATGAAAATTTCTAATTAAACTTTTACCATGGAAAACTTTAAAATTTTCATCATTAAAGGCGGTTTTACATTAACATAATTTTAAGTAGGTACCTACATACATACATATATTACATCTCACATAATTACATAATTAAACCTATACTAATACCTAACCGAAGTAGATCAATTTGATGATTAGTAAAAGGATAAAATTTAATAGTGAAAATTTAAGGGTTAGCATATACTTAAGTACTTATCTTATATACCTAGCTTAGAGAAATTAAGAGCTTTATTATTTGACATCATTAGAAAATAATCATAACAAAATTCATTAAATTTAAAGATTCGACTTTCAATAAGGATGCGTAAGAATTTAATAATATTAGAATGAACCCCAACAGGAAAACAATCTAAATGTCTGTTATGACAAAAGACTGGTAATAGTAGTTCTAAGCAGCTTAATTGAGAAGAAACAGAACCACAAAAACGCTTAAGAGATACGTTGATTGAATGTATAATTAGTAACAATTAAAAATAAAGTCTTAAGATCTGGTTATTTTTTCTTCTTCTTCGAAAGAAATGAAAAACATAATTTTTTAGCGAAAAAAGGTAATGAACTCCTTTGACAACATCACAAACAATTCGCATCTAAAGCTTTTTCGTTGCTTTATTACATTATTTATGAAAAAAAAAAAAACAATATTTTGAAACATAAACCCACTCACTTACTACTTGCCCATTACGCCCACACAATAAATTTTCCTTCTATTTTAATTGTTGTTGTTGTGTGGACGGTTTTCTTACCAATTTGAAACGAATTCAACTTTAATGAACTTGTCACCGCGATCCCATCACTTACAACAGAATTTATGTAATGATATACAATTACTTTAAATATAACCTCAACAATATACAATTAGGCACGTGAAAATAAGTGTGTAATCTCTCTATATACCTACATAGTACATACATATGTACGTATGTACGACGTGTATACTACAAATGATACCGCTTTATTGGGTATGGTATGCGAACATTTTATGTGAACGCCTAGAATCTATGTGGAGCATTTAAAAATGAATTTATGTTCTATCTTCTCTCATTGATTATAATTTTGTTTAGTTTTTTTTTTCTTTTCTTTTCTTTTGCATGAACTGTGTACTAACTATGTACAATTGTACATAATGTACATTCATATATATGTAATACAGATGTGTGATTAATTGATGTATAAGAATATCGTATTAGAATTGGATGCCAATCTTAAGACGTCATTAATAATACATAGAGTTGAGCAAATTTAAAATTCTTCTGTACGTACGTACGTATGTACATGCGAGAGTAAAGGTAATATAGAATTTTCATCATCAATATTTTTGTTATATTTATGTATCTGTACTGTATATATATATATATATACATTGTGTAGGTAGGTATGTTGATTTTCATTTTAATTCAAGGGTAAGATTGAGGTCAAGTATTAGATACACATTTTTTGTGAAATATTTTAAATAGTTTTGCAATTAGTTATAGTTATAGTTTAATTAGTTGAAGATATTTGTAACTGACATGACATGATTGTAATTTATATACATACATTATATTACATTATATACATACATAGTACATATATTCGTTAACAGTTTAGAAACAAAAATATTTTCGAATTTTTGCTCTAAATAAATTGTGTTTGAAATGAGTACAATTGTGTAGGTATAATATTTCTTCTCAATATATATATATGTACTATTAATAATAATTGCCATATTACTTTATGGTGTTATTGAACACATTTCTTTTAAGTATCGAACACAAACATGTATATATATAAAGCTCCTACAAAATATATTTTCGTATCAAGAAAAAAGCCCCAATATTTTAACGTTATTTGTATATCACCAAGAAAGTAGTCATTAGGTCAATCAAATATATGTACGTTAAGTCCGTTGTTAGCTTGTAAAACAGGAACACGTCAATTTTATGGGAGCAAATACTTACTGAACAAAATAATGTTGCCAACAAACAATTTTGATTATGATTTTACGTCGTAGCTTCTTTTTTTTTTTTTTTTTGATGAAACGTCAAAATATGAGGGTAAAAAATAATTTAAACAAAATTATATAGTGGGAGAATTGGATCCTGGTGAATTCTGCTGGCCATGCAGAACGTAAAGATATTTTATTTTATGGCAAAGATTAAAAATACTTCATTGCAAGGATTTTTAGTTAGCTCGACTTCAAATCATTTAATATGCGTGTGCGAATTTCCAATATATTATGAATGGCTACCACCCTAGGACCGGCAGTTGTGTACGCTAGTAATTAATCTACTGGTCGGAAATTACTTTACTTTACTTTATTTTATGAAAACTAAAAATATTTTCTATAATTTGCTTAATTTTCTTCTACTCTTTTCTTTATTTCCAATGGTATTTGCATTTATTTTGTTTTTACATCAATTAAGACTATTAGAGTATACAATGTACTAGCAGCTACGCCAATAAAAAAAAACAACAAAAACAAAATTGCCTGCAGATAGAAATTATCATTAATAACTCTGCCATCAAATTATTGTTGAAATAATGATGTTATTGATTTCTTTCAAATGATATAAAATGATGTTCTCTATATATACCTCTATACGTATTTAATATGTATGTATGGATGTGTACCGAGCGGTATTATTTATAGATGTCAGTATTTTGTTATATAAAATGGAAAACTAAATTCGTGACGATTGTCAGTATTGTATTATTGTTTACCGCATCCATATTGCAAACATGAAATAGGTCATGTAGTTAGGCATCATATTGTAGCTCTTTAGAGTAAAACACAGGTTATAGTTATAGCTTGCGGCAAACGAAACATAAAGGTGGTTTTAGTATACCTCTCAATGTCTAACTATATGTATATATATATATATATATGTACATATTTACAAATCGTTTATTATGTAGGTATATATAAGTATCTATAGAGAAACGATTTTCTTTTGAAATAGCTATCCAGAACATACAATTCTCTTGGTTTTTTTTTTTTTTTTTATTTATTTATTTTATTTTAAATGAAACAATAGACAGCATAAAATGCTTTGTAAAGTTCCGATGATAGACTAAAATCAATGATACCATCCCAGCAAGCATCCACAATGTCTGAAAATATTTTGAATTTAACGAGTTGATTTTATTCAATGTGTACCAGCATAGAATTTCGACACGATAACCAATTAAAGACGACAATTGCCTTTAAATTTAATTTAAAACATTTTTTATTGAATTTCTATTCAATTTATCGGATAGTTTAAATTTAAATTTATCTATATAGGTAAATTGAAGACATTTAAATTTTTCCATGTAATTGTATTTGTAAATTGTACAATAGAATAAAAATAATATTATAAATAATAAATTATTTGAAGAACACGATTTTGGTGAATGATAAAAAAAAAAAAATTCTGATAAACTTTATCGCTAGATTTATAAATCTGTCACTTATCGCATTCCACAGAAATTGACTAACAAAATATCTTACATACACGTAATATTATATGGATAAGCTTTGAGTGTATTTTTTTTGCACACTTACAAAAAAAAAAAAAAATATATCCCAATTAATGTTTGCTCTTGTTATCTTTTGAAAATGAAATATTTCAAAAATTCTTTGGTTAAATATAGCGTGGTGAGGCTGCCATTAAACGATATATGAAATAAAACTGTGTTGCGGTAGTTTTATTTATCGTTTAAATTAAAATGCATATGAACACCACTGTGTTATCGGTTTGCACTCACAGACCATTCGAAAATTAAATTGAGTAATTTATTCAAAAGGATTAAATATTTGAGTATTTTGACACGATGCTCTCGGAAGTTCATTTAGGTTCATTGATTTTTTTTTTCTTCAATTTAACATATTTAAAACTTCTATAAATTTTTAGGGTAGTATTTTGTAAATTTTAGTGTTGAAATCTGTATGGTTGATTGAAACTTTGACTTTTAAGGGTTGATTGTAGATAAAAATTTTATGATCACATTTTAAAATAAAAAAATTAAATTCATTTGTAAAGTAAGTATCTAATGAATCAAATTACTAAGATAAAAGCTCAACTTAACTCGGTACCTAAAAATTGCCACAAAAATAAGAAGAAACAAACGAAAAATTTTGTAATTATTTTTTCATCTTTCCATAAAAAGTTAACTTCATAAAAATTGTCCCTCTTCTCTCTCTCTCTCTCTCTCTCTCTCTTTCATTTTGTGCAGAATATTTAAATTGAAAATGTCTTTTAATCCTTCTAATATCTCTTCCTATTAAATGTGAGACAAATGAGGATCATCTAAAATGGACGACTTGCCCTTAATTAAATTTCATGCAGCACAATTTTGTATATACATATTCATCATATAATCCCTTATTTTTTCTTTTGCGAAAGGCCACTGAGAGAAACTGGGTGGTGGAAAGAGAGAGAGAGAGAGAGTGAACTTGAAAGGCTTATAATAATAAAAGCAATAATAATTTTACATAGGGCCATGGGGATATTTTCTCCGAAACACACGCGACCTTTTATATGTACCGTAATCACCTGCAGATTTTAATTAAAAAAAAAAAAAGAAAAAAAAATTAATTCCCATTTTAATTATTTTCGAAAATACAAAACCAAAAAAAAAAAACAACAAAAAATTGTTAATGTAAATTAAATCACAAATACCTAATCTCTCCCAAAACGAATGGAGTGTTAATCTGTAAAATCCATTTGGTACTGGATTTAATATGTTATTTGAAAATTATAATAACTTGCAATAAATTATTTAGCATAATATGATGTAGCAATTTAAGTATAGAATTAATTTATGTGTGCTGCATTAGCGTTCAATTAATTTTAAAGCTTTAAATGGATGTTTGATGTATGGATGTACTTAATTGGTTGAAATATATAGAACAAGGAGTTTATTATGCCAATTTGCATATTCAAATTGAAGCTATACGAATATGGAAATAATTTGGGAAATTTGTTTACGCAAAGTTGCTTTAAAATAAAATTGTGAGAATATATAAAATATTAATTAATTTAAATACGTATACATGAGGGTTCATTATATCTATTATTTAAAATTACAGTCGTCGTATATGTCTTAAGTAATAACCGAAAGAACTGATGAGAAAAAAGTTTTTTATTACTATTATTATAATTGTAGTTAACTTAATGCTTACTCAAAAAGGCTAAACGAATAAAATTTATCAGAGAAAAAATCGAAAAAAATACCCCAATAAATATTATGGGATGAGATGATTTTATAATTTTTTTTTTTAGGATTTTTCTCGATTTAATTATTAATAAGATTACAATTTTGTCTAAATTTAATCACTTGAAAGTTGAACGCCAGAGGAGTCAAAATTGAACAGTGCCTATATTAAGTTGTTTTTTTTTATAAAAGTGTCCATAATATCTTAGCGCGGTACTGTTAAATTTTTACATTATAATTTGAGCTTTTTTGACTCCGTCTACCCATCATAACTTTCCCATTGAGTTTGAGTGTTCCATGCAATTCCATCGATTCAAATGCATCTTTCAATGAGTATTTAATAAAAAAAAATCAGATAAATGGGCGGCATCTTTGAACTATAACTTATTAGTGAAAGTATTTATACTTAACTTTATAAATAAATTATTGTTGGTGTATATTACTTTTTTATAAGAACTATACCCAGACATTTTAATCAAAATATTCTGCGGAAAGTTAAAGTTGGCAAAAATTTTGTCTGCCACTATATTATTAAATGAGCATCAATTAAATTGATTTTTTAATGGCCACGAATAAATTTGCAATCGAACATATTATTATTATAAAGATTTGACCTCCTTGATAATAAAAAAAAAAAAATGTTATCCTTGAACCCGTTATTGAACATAATTATATGAACTTGTTCCATTGGGTGGTATTGAATTATGGTTGCCTTAATAAAATGATTGGCATTGATTGATAATTTATTAATGTTTTTGCATCCTACCCATGTACAATTGTACAATATTTGTTGATTCTTAATCATTGTAGGACAGCAAAATTAATTTTGTTTAATGCTCTGTTATGGGATAAGGTAGACATGTCGAATATATAGATATTTGAATTAATTTATATTCTAAAGAAAATATATTTGTTTGTCTTACATATGTATGTATGTATAATGTCGCATACTGTTTTGAACAATATTTCTTTATTTTTTTTAAAATAAATGAAGACAAGACAAGACTAACAAATAGTTTCAAATGTTGTGACAGAATTTATTACTTCTATTGACGTGTTTACAAAATTTATAGTAACACAAAAATGAAGTTTATTATTATTGAAATTTTTTGAAAAAATTTGCATAGAAATAAATCGAGAATTATATACATAAAATTTGAAAATCTGTATTTCACCAGTATATTATCATTTAGAGGTGGGTTTTACATTATTAACCAAATTTTATACAGTTGTTTAATGTATAATATTACAACGCAACACTATACTTATAAAAGTTAAAAAAAAATGCTTAAAATGTACCAGAGTGAATTGAACTGCGTGTGTAAGAGCGGCTATAGGTAAATACAGTTTTTTTTTTAATTTTTTCTTATTTTTGACATTAATCTCTAAATTCTAAATTATTTGAATATCTCATGGATATTTATGAAATAGACAAGAAACGAGCTAAAAAATGTTCTTTTTAGACATCTACATTATTATCGTTTGTCTATTGTTGTTGCCATTATCATATTTTGGTGCTTTGTCGTTTAGGAGGCGTCTATTTGTTACTACATTTTTTTTGTTGGTTGTTTTTACAACATAAATGTAGATTTCTTCATTTTACATTAATAACATTTATGTAAAATTTAAATTTAGTAATCCAATATTGGGTAACAACTAATACAAGTTGTGGGCATATATAACACGAATCTATAACTAATTAATTGGATTATTATTTTATTATTTTTTGTGTGAAAATTACTACAAGACAGTATCACTAGATTTAATGCTTTCACACAATAAATCAATAAACTTCTGTTTTCATAGAAGTAGAGTTAAATTCTAAGGCCTCGATTTGGTTCGTTTCGATTTGCGCCGGTTTTCTGTGGAATCAATTAACTACGCAAATGTTTTTTTTTTTATTCCACTAAATAACTATAAAATTATTGTAAAATTTTCACATTTCTTGTACAAGAATTTGGAGAAAAAAAAATTGTAAGTACAAAAAATTTTGTGTTGCATAATAAGTGGTGAGCACCATTTTTAACCCATCGTTATAGAACTCGGCCATAGAAAATCAATATAAAATGTTCTCACAATTCTATAGTGTGCAAAGTTTTTTTCTTTATTTACCTACCTCTATAGATAAATTAAATCATTAATTTGCAATTAAAATAAACTTCAAGTTTAAATGTATTTCAAAAGCTTTAGAATTCTGTGGTACATTATTTATTTAACAATAAAATTAGTATCTACATATCTATGCAGTTGTTTTGGGTGACGAAATTTCATGATTTAAACGACACTATAAAATTATCATTTCAATTTACTTTCATCTTAAAGTCGTTTTTTTTACTACCATTGTTAAAGTATAATTTAGTATGCACAACAAGAACGTTAAACAATTTCAAAGCGTTTATCCATATAATAATATTATCAATAAACTTGATTTATTATACCGTGCACATAATATGTTACACATGTCAGCATTGGCGTAATGGTTAAGCGGATTGTACGCATATTGATGATGATGTTACCGTGTATTAAAATCACTCTGAAGCTTCGTTTTTGTTGTATTTACATTTTTATTTATTTTGGTTTTTCAAAAACAATTTATACAAGTCGAAAACAAATACAAATAATTTATTATGTTAATTGGTGGTATACGAGTATTTAAATTTTTGGAAAACTTTTTCGTTCAATTATATGGATTTTTATTAAAAATAAAATTTTCCATACATTTGCAGTTGAATGGACTGGACAGACCATCAGAGAGGAATGTTCTGAGGAGGAGAAATTTTGCTAAATTACAACTCTCTGCTTTTACCACAATGAACATTTATTTTGTTGTCTGTCCCCACACACACATA
>JANSTT010003339.1:0-83117 GCA_026745375.1 Platyura marginata
GTCTAATGGGCCCATATATAGAGGCCTAAGGAATTTCGGGCGCCTTAGGACGCCCGCCCTCACACTAACTAAACTAAACTAACTAACTAACTTGATTTTTGTCGTGTAACATTTACATTTGTTATCAGTAATAAATTACGTCATTTGTTACTTTAATTACCCTGCTCTTAACATTCCGCTTCAACGTAAATCCTCGTACGAACTTTACTTTACCGAGGGCTTACTTTTACAGGAGATCGACGAAATGTCACATAGCACATTATAATTCTGGACTGGCCATATAGCTAAGTATATTGTAAAATTAATTAGTGTCGAAAGGTCTCAATATAATACCTTGCGCACACATAACAACTTTTTTTTTTTTTTGTTGCTGTTGTCACTCTCATTCCAAACCAATTTTATTGCATAATTTTTGAGAATGTTGGTTTTTAATGGTTGATAAATAATTTAATAACTATCAGGCAGCAGTAGCAACAGCAAAAATAAATCATCGACTTTTATTGAGTGGTACGAACATCTAAGAGCAATTTGACAGTTGATGGCCAACGTACTTTTTTCTTTTTTTTTGTTTGCGTTCAGAGTCCTGTCAAACCTATCGAACAAGAAATTGAGATAAATGTCAAAGTACATTTAAATCAATTCAGGTGATTTTAAACGATTTAATTACTTGGTTTTTTGATCTATGACAAAAAAAATTCCTATCATGGTCAGATCTATATACAATACCTACATGTTTAACTGGCAGGTACCTACGAATATTACCGACTAGTCGAAAACATGTGTCTTATACCTACATACATACATATGTAGTACTTGCTGCACTCAAGGACACATACTTTTAAGATTGATTAGAGTTGCACATTATTGCGGATCCAAAAAAAAATATCCTAAATTGATTTGTACAAAAAGTGACATAGTAAATGTTTTAATAATTTTTCTTGAACAGGTAATTTGGCTCAATTAACACTGTAAAAAATGAGATTGAATTTTTTCTTATCATTTCTTATACCTACTTGCTAATTATCTTATACAGCATACAGGATACTTCCTTATATATTAGGCTAATTTAAAATATAATGAATCAAAGATCATTTTAATTGTAGGAGACGTGTGCGCTTGCTGAACAGTTTCTGTTTAAAGGTTATGGAAAGTTTATCAAAAGATAAAAAAAAAACAATTTAATTGCCACCTGTCACCAGTCTAAATGTTATGGTTGAATTAAATACTTAATAATCTAACTGGATTTTGAATGAATCGTTGATTTCTAAGATCCGGGATTATTCTTCTTCTCTTTCATTGATTTCAATACGAAGTTCAACCAAATTATTGGTTCATTATTGGTTCTTGGGCCTATCTTTTGTATAGTAAATTCAATCGAATATGGAATTTTTGACGTACAATAATTTGCTATTTCTTGAACAAAAGATTATTTATTCTGTATAAACCGAGACGATGACGACCGATTATGAGAAATCGCAAATCGCATAATAAAAATAGTTAACTACAGTACCGGTTTTGATAGATTTTTAACATTTTTGATTAACTAAAAGCCATTTTACTTGCTAAGGACCATTTCGGAATATTTTAGGGAACTTCTTCAAAAAAGGTTTAAATTAGGAATCTTTTTGGATTCAATTAATAGACCAAACAACTGTCAAAATATATCTACCAGAGATTATTTTTATATATATATTTTTTTTTTTGGTAATTGGTATGCACCCACACCACCCTAACAAAATTCTTTTCAATCATGTTATTTGAGGTGTTAATTTTATGTTTTTCAAAAATTTTTGGTCTTCTTCGACTTATTAGGTACAAAGAACAAGATTTAACAACGTGTTTTACGATTTTTGATTTACAATACTATAAAGTACAAAAAAATAATAGAAAAATGGATGGTTTTTTAGTGATACCAAATACGTTAGAGTCGAGAAGAGCCATTAAGAACAATCCTGAAAAATACTGTTTTTCATTTTTTTGACAATTATCTTTTCCCGGAAAATTATTTTTACGAATATTTTTAATTGTTGCTTTTTAATCGATTTTTTTAAAAATATTGTACCAAAAACAAAAATAGAGAAAGAAAAACAGTCATTATCCATATTGTAATTTAATTTACTCAATTACTCAACAACTAATTTCAGTAATAAAGTTTGCCAACATAATAATAATATAAAAAATGATTTTTTTTTTGCAATTAATATCATTTTAATTTCTACCAGCTAGGTAAATATCTTAGCATTTTAAACGTAAATGATACCATACAATCGCAATATTATATTACACATCTAAGTAGTTACGCGATTCTTGAATGATCCCAAGACCAGTTCAGATTTTTTTTTTTTTTTTTTTTTATTATCAACATTTATAAAAAGAAAGCAATTTGCTTATAATTCCAAATCCTTGACACAATATAAGTAATTCATATAAGTTCAGCAGTATATGTACCTACACTATGCAATGTAAGTCTCAGTAAAATAAAGAAAAGACATCTTAATCGCCAGGTATCTCTTTCATGTATTTTAAATAAAAATTTGTTTTTATTTTTAATAAAATACTGTCTTTCTATATACATAGACTGTATGGTCTGATTAGTTGTAAACTGGACATGAGATAAATGTGTGTTCAATTTAAATCGAGGTTAAGAATAATTTTTTTGTTTTTTATACTGTATGGGTTATAAAGAGTTCGTTGAGTTGGATTGGTTTTGACATTTACGAAAAGGTCTTAAAAGGAAACTCTGATAAGGATTTTTTTTTTTATTAATTGCTTGTAGGATACATTTTAATTACCTTGAGATATACTTTGTATCATTTCATTGGTAAGAAGTTAAAAAGTAATCGGAAGCAATGAAAAAATGTCAATGCCTTTTGGAAAAATACCGACCTAATAGTAAGATTTACCACAGGTTATTTTTTAATAAATCAATGAAAAGCCTTGAGTATGTAAACCCTGAAAATCCTACTCCTATATCAAATTGAACCGACTTCAGATTATTTTTGTTTGCGTAATGTTAATATTTGTCTACTTTGTAGGGAGTACTTCTACACACAGGATTCCTCCTTGCAACAATAATAAATTCTTAGACTTTGATATTTTACTTCCGAATATTATTCGAAAATTTTTCGACCAAACTGAACAAGACACACTGAGGTAGGTGAGAGCTTCCAACTCTCTGCCAGAACAAAACGGGCAGAAGCAGGATACAAACTAGCCTAGGCTCTCATTAGGCGACGTCATCAATCTGCATCGAAATTCATACTTTCCCTGCCCAGAGGAATGACAAGAAAATACACAGAATTACTTGCTGGATGTGTGAGGTGGAAGAACTGCCAGAAACGGTTGAACATTCATTTTGTGACTGCCCAGCCGTAAAGGTGCTTCCAAGCCGTCGGAAAGTCGTGACTTCTCCTGGGTAAAGTTAATTGATCTTCTAGAAATGGTAGAACGAGGTCATGTCAAAACCCGAGGTATGTCTAATGGGCCCATTTATGCAGGGCTAACTAATGAACTTTTTTTAACCTATGTTATCCTATCTTACCCATACATATCTACATAATGATTTTAAGAATGCTCTCGTATTAATGCCTCTTCTCCTATACATTCAAATTGAACGGTCAATAATCTCATTAATCCATCCGAAGTCTGAAATAAAGCCTTTCTAGATGAATCATAATATTTTCAATAAAAAGTTGGTAGTAGGTAGTAATATGTAATAGCCCACTTCTACTTATAAAATTTAATTTTATTTCGTTGGCTAATTAAAGATTGTCACTCTAATCTGTAAAAATCATCGTTTTTAGTAGCGTAATGAGCTCCATTTTGGTGAACGATCTTGATTTTAGGATTTCTTACAAATGATTTTTTTAAAACTTGTTTACCTATAAGATGAAAAATTCACCAAACCTATTTTTATCCTTTTTTTAAGAAAAATTGTCATTTATAAGGCTTGTCAATAACGATCAGCCAGTGATATTTTGGTTCAATAGAACCTCTACCAGCTCTATTTGGATTTTACAAAACATCAAAATCAATTCTATAATTTTTTTTAAACAACAACTATTTATAACCGGCTGTCCCTAATATTGATATATACTGCGATCATGATCGACATAATCAACTTACCATCTCTCCAGTAACTGATCAATATTTATTTATTTCTTTTTTTTCGTTTAATTTAAATAAATGTTTTACTATATAAACGAGGTGAGTACATTTAAATAATACTACTCAATTACAAATGAAAAATTCTTGTCATGATCGTGATCTCGATCAATTTACATCTAATATAACATATACGCTAATATCGCCAATAAAAACCGATCACAATAGAATAAATAACAACAATTGTGATTGCAAATGCTGAACGCCAAAAATCGATAACCAAAAAATTCAAATGGTTTGAATGAAATGGCCTGACCTAAATTGGATCATAATAATATTTGTCTCATTTATTTCATAGATCTCTTATTGAATGTCTGATTTAAATGCAAAAGATCAGATTTAACATACTCACACACAAACACACATATACTTTCAAATATCTATATAGACTCCAGAGTTAGTTTTTTTTTTTTTTATATTTTCAATTTAAGACTAGTTGGTTGGTATCAGTTAATTTTTAGCAATATACTTTATCCCACCACCATACCCAGACCGTACCTCACAAGAGAGCTTAAGAAAAAAACGCGTTTACTTGTTCACCATATTTACCATATTTCAAGCTAGCAAGCGGCATCGCGCGAAGTTTATAACTTTCGATTACGGTCATTTGGCTTGCGCATGTGCACTCGACTATTTGATTGGAATAATATCGTTGAACAATGTAATAATTTTATTAAATTTTCGTTTTTTTTTTTTTTATATATATATTTTTGTGATTTCTTTTATTTTTCTAAAATAGAAAAATTCCTATAAAAAAAAAAAAATAGTGATCAGTGATCCGTTTTTTGATTTTATTGCAGATTAGTTTAGAAAAATCACACTATGAAAGGACTAAGTTGGAACATTTCGGCAATATTGCTGATAGCCACGTGCCATGCTGTCGCTGCAGCGCCCAGTGTTAGAGTTAAGCGAGATGATCTAGGAATTGATGATGGCGGATTAGAACTAAATCCTGTGATGGCGGCTGAGGTAAGTGTTTTTTGTATTTTTATTTTCAATATAAATCAATTTAAATTCTGCGCACACGATAAACCACAAAAAAAAAAAAAGAAATTGTAATTCACTTAAGTGCAGAAGATTACCACAGAACAATACCAATAAAAATTTATAAAAGAATTACGACATTAATCCCAATATCTTGTTTTAATGTACGTGTCTGTCGTCGGTATGTATGTAAATCTGATTTAAGACCAATTATGACTATCTGAAGAAAGAAAGAAAAAAAAAAAAAAACCACACACAGATTTACCCAATAGCCAACCAGTTTAGTTGCTGCAAATAAGCGATTATGCAATTTCATGCGTTTTCCTTTGATTTGTGTATTAAAAGAGCTTTGATTTTGTTCATTTAGCAGAGCATGACTTATTATAAGCGCAAAAGACGAAAGAAAGAAAAAAAAAAAAAACCTCTCCAAATCCACACAAAAATATTATTTAACAGCTTTTGTTTACATAAAAAAATTTTTTTTTTGTTTTTTTGTTGTTTAAATCTTTTCGGTTGCGGGAGAAAGTGCTACACACCAAGCCAGCCAGTCAGCCCATGATGTTTCGCCATTTCAGAAATTTTAGGTTTTAATCGGAAACATTGTGATACTCTCTGGTGGTTTTTTTTTTGTTTTTTTTTTTTGTTTTTTTTTTTGTGGCGGAAGTTCAAAATGCATTTTGTCTTCCTGATGGTGACATACACAAATTTTTAGTAAAAGTTACCAATACATATTTGTGTAGGTATATTGTTTGTCGTTACGTTTTCGGTTATGACACGATAAACTTGTTTTTTGGTGTTTGCCAAAAATAAAAAAAAAAAAATTTGTCATAATCGCAACCGGTCCATCGTGGTCTTGGACGGTCTAGTCTGGCGGGTCATCGGAGACTTATTCTAACCCTGAAATGCAGTTTTATTACACTTTGCCAGACTAATAATCATAACTTTGGAACATTGGTTGTTTTTTTTTTTGATTTCCATTGTATAGGAAATTTTATTTATTACCTTGAGGTTACAAAAATTTACATTTCAGCACCTTTTTTTTACCACAATCAATTTCAATAAAGAGAAGTAAAAAATACAAACAACAATTTGTTAAGACAAAGTATACGGGGCAATTGGATCCATAAATACACCATATTGAAAGGTGCGACCTTTGGTTATGGTAAAATATTTGAATAGGATCAAGATGGTGATCGGTATTATTATGCAGCTGAAACTGTAATAAATACAATCTCTTTTTTGCTATGTGGCTATTTTGTATGTGATTTAATTGGTTTTTTGCGCAAATATCGTAACTACCTGAGTTTACTTTTAGCTATAGTTAGTTTAAAGAAGGCAAAGAAAAATTATGAGTGGGCATTTTTAAATATTTAATCCGAAAAAAAAATGGAGACCGATCAAACATATGCGCAAAGAAATAGATTTTTTGGCAAAAAACTATTTTTAATTTTTTAATTATGATTTTTCCTTTTTTTTTTTTGGAAATTGTGTCCATCTAATCTCCTCTAAATGGACAGATTTAGTATTCAAATAGTTTAAAAAAGGAATATTTTCCTGGTGAATTTAATTATTTTTGAAGTTAAATTAAAAATCTAGTAAAAATTTTTTTCTTTGAACTCCAATTTTTTTTCCTTAAATAACTCCATCTTATCTTAATTTTTCTCTCCATAAATTCGTACACGTTGAAATTATATTTTTTGTTGTTGCTTCCACTGGGAAATGTAACTTTTTATGATTTTTTGTTTAAGTATTAAAAAATCGTATATTTTACTACAAATCTAGTTGTTTCTAATGTCAAACTTCTTTCCAAAGCCTAAGGACTGTTTAGCCAGACTCCTTTCAATCTATTTGGATAAACATGTAGTCCCATATTGCTTATTGAAAATGTTTTAGAACGGGAACGGCGGTTCGTAAACCTGAAACCACAATCGAAACATATTTTAATCGAAAGTACAGCCGGACCTCGATTTTTGTGCACATTTTCTTTTCGTATAATTCTCTATTTCGCACCTCGTAGCACACATTGCTGGCTTAGATTAGCGGACTACTTGGAATCGTTGTAATAGAGTGATGGACACACGCACACATCAAACTAAAATTGACAAATAATACAGAGGCAATGATCTACACTGAAAAAATGTTTAGATTAATTAATTCAGTTAAAAGTTCAATTAAAATTAAGTTAATTGTTCTTTATGTATTTTGATAAATAAATACAACATTCGCTCACGTATTCAGGAACCAATTATGTGCGACAATCGAGGGCCGCCTCTAACTTACTCACTGATTTGACTGATTTAAACTTGGAATCATGAATTGTTAATAAAAAAACTTATAATAACTCCACACTATTTTGACAATAATAATAATACCATTTGCTGTAGTTAATTTTTAAAAAAAGTCAAAAATGAAGAGCATTTTTTTGTGTGTGGAACATATTTTTTCGAATCCGGGCCCAATGTGAGGAAATTTAATTAAATTATTAAAATCGCATTTAAAATGACTGAACAGCAACAGTATCCATTTTAGAATAATCAGAATCCATTTTAGAAGTAGAATAAGGAGTATCCATTTTAGAATAATCAGAATCCATTTTAGAAGTAGAATAAGTAGTATCCATTTTAGAATAAGCAGCCTCCATTTTAGAATAAGCAGTATCCATTTTAGAATACGCCCTATTGAAAAATAATTATTACTCAAAAGAAACAACAAAAATTTCTATAATTTTTAGAATTCCTTTACTGATGACTTAGACAGAGACAAAAGGAGTCACGATGGCGGATTTGCATCCAAGAACGCAATTATAGGATTTGTTTTTGGCGTAAGTAATACTCATTTAATACTACATAATTAAAAATAAAGAAATTTTGTACGGGTAAGAAGCACATTCAGAAATGAAACTACCATTTTGGTTTTTTGAAATTTTTGATATGAACAAAATTTATCGTTTCCGAATGTGCTGCGCATGTCATAAAATAATATTTTCCCTTAAAAAAAAATCCCCATACAGAAAATCGATAATTTCCTTGACGCAAAAACTCGCTTCATCAATCGTCTGGACCAAACAAACATTGCCAAAAATAAACAACACAACATCGTTGTTCCCGTACCGATAAACAATTTCCAAGGACTCATACAGGCTGTGATCAGTCCCAAAATAACGGCATTAACATCGACAATAGGTGGCCTAAGCGGTTCGCTTAGTGGCGGTGCCTCATCGGGTGGTGACGGTAGTGCAGATGGTGGCGGCGGTGCAGCGGCCGGCATTGGCGGTATTTTATCATCATTCCTACGATTATCCGGTCCGATTTTCTCATCATCATCGCAATCGGGTGGCATTGGCGGATCGGTATCAGCAACGGCAGCCATATCGGACGGAAGCGATGCAACCGATGACGAAACGCCCTATTAAACATTTTCCGCTCATTATGTAGCTCATTTGAAGAACAACAAAAAATTGTTTATCTCTGCCTACTTACATCTTTTTACCACATAAAAATTAAAAAAAAAAAAAAGAAAAAATTTAAAATCATTTATTGGGGGGGCTATTATATATAATAATAAGTAACACGCAAAGTTAAAGCGTGTTGCACAATATTATGCTGGATGACATTGATCTGATTAGTTGGATAAACCGCATTTTCAACGTCTTAACTGTCATAGTTGTAATCTTGGGAAATATAAAATGAAAAAAAAAAAATAAAAAAAAAAAAACTTGCGGTATAGTAAACCTAATTATTTAATAAATATTTTGACGGCGTAATTGTATAGTAAAATCATTTTTGTGATAGCATAAATACGAGTATAGTAAGAGTTTCCGATCGAGTTTGTGGATTAGTAAAACAAGACAAGACAATTATTGGTGGCAAAATTTTATTGCAGCTATACTTATTGCCAGCAAAAATTTGTTAAAAATTATTAATAGGCTCAATGTTGCCATAGTTTTTTTTTGAATTTTCACTTATGTAGATAATCTTTTTTTTTTTAATTTACACTAAGTCAAATTTAGAAAAAATTTCTATAAATTAATTCAACTGACTTAATATTTGAAAAGAGGTTACTTTTTTGAAATTTTTTTTGATTTTTGGAATTATTTTTAAAAACTGGATTTATTTTTTAGTCCTACATAATAAAGTCGACATAATAATAAGAAAAACCAAATCATCATCATTTTCACATTTTTAAATGAAAGTTTTTTTGGATTTTTTTTTTTTTTGATTTTTGGTTTTTTCTAAATGTAAAATTAAAAAATCCCACTTCAAACTTTAACGAGGATAATGTCCAAATTTGCGCATATTTAATTTTGTTTTTTTTTTGAAAATCCAAAAAAAAAAAAATTATAATTTTTAATTTTTCTAAAAAAAAAAAAAATGTTGCCCACTCTTAGTTTTACTCTACCACAATTATTAAAATCATGACAATTATTATTTTCAATCATAATTGTAATTATTAAATAAATTTTTTTTTTTTTTTACAAATTTTTAATTTTACCTTGTCCAAGCGGAATATTTATTTTATTCATTTATTATGTAATTTGTTCAATCATCTCTAGACTTTTGTAAATAATTTTTTTTTATTTATTAGCTTTTAAGTATTTGTATGGAAATTAAGAGAGAAAGATAATAATATATAGAGAAAAAAAATTGTTAACTCAAATATTTTGTAAATATTTTAATTTTAAAATATATTTTTTTGAAAATAAAAAAAAAGCTGTGTTTTTAATGTTTACTATATAATAAAACCTTGACAAAATTGATGTGAGAATTTTGTTTTTTCATCTGAATGTGTAAATAGTTTTTTTTTTGATTTTTTTTTCGCAAAAAAAGCTTAAGCGGGCACTTCTAAAAAAAAAAAAAACTATATGGTAATTTTTGGTAACAAATTGGTAACGTATTAATGATGTTTTTTTTTTTTTGGGTATTTATAAATATTTGTTGTTATTGGTAAAAAATTAATGCTTTAACGAGAACATACAGACATGCAACCTTTCTAATATAAAAATAGTTTTTTTTCCGTTCTTCTCTCTCATAAGTCTGGTTTCATGCAATACAAGGCAAGCTTGTGTGTGGTTTGAATTAACCCAGAATATAAAATATTAGTTACATTTTATACTTTTCCTCTTTGCTACTTTAATTGTGATGTACTCTTCATGTTGCTAGACCATGAAATGTCTTTCTAACAATTAAAATGCCCGCATCTCTATCGTACACAAATATGGTTTTATTATTATTAAACATTAAAGATACAGGCTTTTTTTTAAAGAAAAAAAAACACAACATCACTCATTCATCCCATATAAATGTGTCCATCGAAAGTTTATTATATTGGAATTAATATTTTTTTCTTTCTCTCTCTCTTATTTATTTGCAGAGTAGCAAAAGCTCGGCTGCCGCATCACAACCAGCAACGAAAGCTCCAATAAAAACAACGACCGACGATACGCCTGATTTTGATCGTAACAAAGTGTCGCTCGATATACCGGATGAGCTTTTCGGTAGTTCCTTTTCAACGGTTACAAATGTATCGAAGATTTTTGGTGACCTAATAATGGTAAGCTTTAGAATTTGGTAGATTTTTAACCGACAGCTTTATTTTAATTTATTTTGCGCATTTTTTTTAAATTTTTTATTTTGTTTTTTTGTCTGCATAAAATGCTTTTGCTTAATTAAACACTTTTCACCATAAAGCTTTCTTAAAAAATTCCAATTAGACTATATGGATCTATTAGATCTTACTGAATAGCCAACAAACTAGCAATTATACGTTTTTATAAAAGCTTATGGATAAAGTTTAACATTGTCTAAACTTATTTTATGAAAAGTTTTTGAAGCTTTATCCGAAATATATTCACCACTTACATTCAATTTTTCCTTATAGAGTACAGCACGTCGATATTCACGATTTGCTCAATTTTTCAAGCCATTACTGGGAAAAACATTAACGGTCAAAGGTTTATATGCGCCAACAACAACAAAAACAACAACAATCGCATCAAATGATATATAAAGTACTTAGTCGTTAAGTAATAAGTCAATTATTTATTGAAAATAAATCATTTTTGTTTTGTTATATAGATTGGTAGGTAGGTAGGTAGGTACATATTATTATGTTGTATTATATCGAAAGTATATGGACTATGATTTGAAAGGGCTTGTCTTTAATATATATGTATGTAGATTTATTATACCTCATCTCATATTGAAAAACCATTCAATAGAAGTCATTACGTCATTAATTGTACGCGATAATGAAAAAGTAAACAAATCTCAATTAAAAGTACATAAAAAGCCAATAAGGCGGTAAGGTCAAACATATAATATTTAAGTACATTGCTGTTATGAGATATTTTATAGGTTTTTCGTATTTTGTTTTTCGTTTTGTTTTTTTTTTTTTTTTTTTTTATGAAACAAGTTTTCCTTTCATTTAATCGACCTCGATAATTATCACATTGGTGGATTGAATTTAATACATGGAGCGTATGAACGATTATGTCTGTTATGAAAGTACACAGTCGGTCATATGGTAATTTATTAAAGGTAAAGTTATGCATTTGATTTTATTTCATTTCAGATTTTATTAGATAAAATGTACTAAACATGGTCAATTGAATATTAATTGTTTTTTTTTTAAATTCATTTTTATTATCTCGGTAAGAAGGTAACTACAAAAATACGTACATTACTTAAGACTTTTATATCTGTGAAGATTTATGTCTTTTTTCTAAATAAATTTCAATGGTTGAAAAATAATGACAGAAAACAGTAGTAGAAGAGACCGGGGCGAGGTGACGCATGGGGCGACATGACGTAGCCCAGAGTCAGTACACTTAATTTTAAAATGTAGTACTACGTTCTGTATAGTATTCAATTCTGCATATTTGACATATAATCTAAATGTGAATTAGTGCACCACCAACCTCGGGGCGACTTACAGATACAGAGGGGTGACATTTTTCACTTTTTGACACAGAAAATAAATAATTAGAAGTACATAGAATCGATAAAACATCTCTAAGAATTTGACAAGTATTAGAATATGTAATAATAAAATATTTACCACCGGCCACACTCCCTCCCTCTCTATGTAAATCAAAACAAATAACAATTAATTATTAAATTGCTTCAGTTTACATTATTTCCAATATTTATGTAAATGAATTATTCAGAGATCACAAATTCAACCTTAACGTTATTTAACAAAAATATGTGAATTTACTTTGTTGTATCTTGAAGAAATGCATGTCAAGGTCGGTTAAATTTTATGTTAATGTCCACTTCATATATACATACATAGGCACGAAGATACATCTGCAACAAAATCTTACATAATGTGATATTTTTGTTGTTGATTTTGCTTTGTTAAAATGTCGCTAAGAGATGATGAAGAAAATTTTATCGTTAGGTATTTCGTCATATTATGATCCGATAACGGAAATGAAGTTAGAAACGATAAATATAGGATAGATAAATTTTACCAGCTCTACCTACGTCACATGCCGATATTGGCCAATTTATTTTTATCTCTTCATAATAACCCAATTTTTCTGATATGCAGCGTTATGTACTTCTTGTGTCTCGATTGTGGTTGTGATGTTTTCGGATTCGATATCATAATTTTTATACCCGTATGATGTTAATCGAAGGGTATTATAACTTTGGTACGCAGTTTGTAACGTCCCTTAATACTCAGCGTAGAAAAAAAATTTCAACTTTATTGTCTTTCTCGTGAAATTCTAAGTCGAAATATGTTTATGTACTAATGGAGCTAATCGGACAAAAAATAGGGGAGGCTGTGGTACAGTGTTCACCTAATTTTGATATAAACCATTCATTTACTCGAAAAGTAGTCGAAATGTAGAAAAAATGAATATGACAACAATTATAGAGAATACAAAAATGAAGATTTTTTTCATAGTCCAAAAAGTTGTACGATCTAGCGTTATGGCGCTGCAATCAATTTTATTGAATTTCTGGGGTTTTTAATCATTTACTCGAAAAGCATTTAGATTACGGAAAAAATGAATATGACGAAAATGATAGAGAATAAAAAAATGAAAATTTCATTCATAGTCTAAAAAGTTCCACAAAATACCGTAATGGCGCTGCGGTCAATTTTATGTCAATTATATTTATTGTAGAGACAAAATAGACACGTACAAAGTAGTAAATAATAAACGAGTACTCATACTGGCGTAGCCAATTTTTCCTTCTTTTTCCTTCTTTGCTGGTTTTTTTTTATAAAGAAAGTCGGTTCGCCCACAAGGCAAATGGCTGCTGTTTTACTAGGCGTATATTTTTAAATACACCGTAGACACATACACTGTGGATCAAGAGTATTCGTAAAAATGCCCTTTAGAAATAATGTAATTTGTACGAATACTCTTGATGCCCAGTGTAATGATCTCTGCTAATTTAAAATATTGCACCAACAATGCAAATCTTTAAATTATGAAAACAAAAAAAAATCCAAACAATAAAAAGAAAAACCCGCACCGGATATCATAATTCAATTGCTAATGCAGTCCATGTACTCGCATATAGTACCTACAGTACATCAAAATAGTTTTTCATCATCATCATCATCATCGGTCTTGATATTAAATGCAATTTCAAATCGTCTGCCTTGACTGACATTTTTTTGCTATTATTTTTTTATTACAATTCTTTTTAATATTTATCTCTCTTGTTTACCTATGGCTGGCAACAATCACATTAAAATATATGCACAGGTAAATAGCAGCCAGCGGGAATCGATACGAAATGACTATGAAGTAATTCTAAATAATAATAATAAATTGAGACAGTCTGCTGAAATTTTGTTTGTGTGTTACTTTAAAATGCGTGAACGTGCAACCGGCATGACTCTCTACTATAATACACCAAATACTTATGTACAAATACAACAATTTATGTTGTAATTATCAGAAGTGGAGGGACGCACAACACACCAGCAATCGTACACCACAAGTTGCAATACTAAATAATACCAGAGAGAATTTACCTACTTGGAAGGAATTGCGAATGGCGATCATCTGTTGTTTGCTAGTATTCGATATACATTGACCAATTGAACAAGTTAATAGTGAATGGTTGGCGATATCGGGAAAATCGCGTTATATATATTGGATAGCGATCTAAGAATAGTACATAAATCGTCGATTATGTACCGGTTTAAATTGTGATTAATTAACTAAATGCACTTAGTTGAGATTCCAGAATAAAGGATTAAAAAGGATATCGTACGCATACAGGTTTGTTTGCATTTTTCATATCTTAATATAATATAAAAAAAGGTGACCTTCAGATCTATTTTTTCTTTTCTTTGATCAGTTCTGATAATGCGCACGCAACGTTTAGTTTTTTTTTAATTTTTTTTTGCAATATTTAACCTTCAATTTTATTAATAATCATTAATATAAAATTTGTCGATATTTCTGCCCGGCTAGTCCATCTAAGTATGGTCATTAATTTTGACACTGAAATGTCAAAAGTAGTTTTCCTATTATTTGTGCTATTAAAAATAGCAAGAAAAACTTTAAAATCCAAAATTTTCTGAATTAATTTTTTTTTTGTTTAAATTTAAGTTAAAAAATATTCCTTAATACGTAGATTACATATTTTGTCGGCGTAGGCATTAATTTTGATTTTGAAAAATTAAAAATCTAAATATTTAATTCGTTGTTTTGCTTGTTTTTTTATTTTGGGACTAATTTTGATTGACTTTTTTTTTTAATGGAGTTGTAGGAACCATTTTTTCATTGGTCTTTTTAAGTTAGATTTTTTTTGAAAATATTAAAAATTATAGATTATTGTCCTTTGAAATGTTTTGTAATATTGACTGTAGCAGTTACTATGTTTTTGGGTTTTTTTTCGATTTTTAAGGAAATTTTTAAACTTCAATTTTATTGTGACTTAATTTGTTGTTAAATTAATTAGTTATGTTGGTATGACTTAAGAAATATAGACATCTTGATTATTCATAAATCAGGAACTTGTGAGGTAATTATGGTTTTTTTTGTTCTTTAATCTGTTTTTTTGGTTGTGTTGTAGCCTTGAAAAAGAGAACATCGGCTTAAAATATCTGCAACCAACAAAGTTGTTTCCATTGTTAACCTAGATCTTAGCCAACAAACACTTCGTTTTTGATTGAAAGTAGGTAGCGAACATGCCTTTGGAATGGAAGGTCCAGGATTCGATGACCGTCGATGAGTGAAATATAAAAGTATTTTTCTCACATACGTAGTTTAAACTTTGGACCGAGTGTTTCGGATTCCACTTAAAACTGTATGTCTAATAATTGCTAAGTTAATTTCAACAATGTTCTCAACTGAAATGTTGTACCGCACTAAAAAAGTAATACCCTTAACAAGCAGTGCCGGATTAAACCTTGTGGGGCCTGTAGTCTAGCGAAATCTATAGGCCTCTTCGAAAATTATCTTGTGAGCTTATACGCATCGATATTCGTGCAGAATATATTGTCATGTTATTATTACATGGAGCTATACGCCTTGTTTTTGTCCAATTTACTCCAAAAACAACAGAGATCTTATTCTAGGTTTACAAGATAAACTGCCCCTAAAGATCACAGCCTACCGTACCTTTAGGTTAATCTGACACTGTTAACAAGGTTTATTTGGACTATAAGCCTCGGTCGTTAAAAATAAATCACAAAAATACTACAAAAAAGTACAAAATTATAGAAGTGACAAGTGAAATAAACTGAAGCCAAGATTAGAGCTAAAGATATTAAATAAATATACTAACCGGATACTACACTACACATAAGGTTAATTATTAAAAAAAATATTGTTAATCAAAAAAGTACTAGAATCTCAAAAACCATTTAATGCAAAATGGAATAAAACAAGAAAATGATAAAAAGAAGAATGTCGAAAACTCCTTAAAATGGGGACGTTAAAATGTCTGAGTCAACCATACGATTATTGAGTCAAAAAAAAAACGCAACCAATTCACATCGTAACATTTAAAAGTTCAAGGTTATAGACTGTCTTTCAACCCGAATCAGACTTGCATAATTCAATTTATTCGGCGTTACATAAAAAATAAATAAAAATTATCATCCAATCAACACAAATAAAATCAATCAATACGCGAATATAACCACCAATGACCCTACCTTGAGTGGAATTCACATTTAAAATAAATACAACAAAAATAATATTTACGAATTCTTCTCGATTAGGTAACCGGGCCTATGTGTGCAGTTTCAATATTACAGCACTGCTGCGCTTAATTATTGTCCAAACGCCCTCTTCTTTGATAGTGTTAGTATAGACGTATAGGTTAGGTTATAGGTAAAGTTAAAGTTTCATACTAAGCACGCACAGTTATTTCGGAAGGCTTTCACTTTTTTTCGTCAAGCGCTAATTTTGCTAACAATTTTCAAGCCAAATCAGACGGAATTGTTTTTCGGTAACACCAAAACAATTAATTAATTGACTATTATGCTTGCGGCTGCGCAGTCTTACTTACCTCATTTTGTAAATGCTCTTTAATGTAAACTATTTTGTAATTTATTTTATTACACATTTCGTACTCGTATATACACAACAACAGTATTCATAATTTTTATGGGTTAACAAACTGATCTGGTGTGTCAGGTTTCATAATTTATAATTACTACACACAAACTCAATGTAAAGTTTATTTTAAACTCATCTTACTCATTTTGCTGGTTAAATATTTGAAAAGAATTGCGAAGTCGCGAAATATTTTATTTCAGTGTATTGTGCACAGTCATTGAATCTGGTGTTAAGAGCGCATTGTGTTAATTGATTGAAAGTTTAATGGTCGTAGTAGCTTTTTGCATTATAATATGGTTCATTGTACGATGTCAAACCTTCACATATTCAAGACCCACAGATCATTGTTGATTGAACGTCAATCCATAAATGGAAAATTCTTAATCATGTTTTTTTTTGTAATGATTAAGAAACACAGTAAAGGTGTTTGTACTCGTGTAAATTTTCATTTTAGGTTTATTTTCTCTTTAATTTTATAATTAATTAGGCGTTCCGCAGGTGATATTTATTAATCAAATTTTTGAAAAATGGATTTGCCAGTAATCCTAGATCAATATTTTGTTAGTATAGCTTGGAAAATTAATTAATTTTAGGTTTGGATTGATACATGCAAGAAGATTGTCTTCAGGTGTAGAGTAGGTGGCCGATGAATTGTATGCACGTCGAACAAAACAAAAAATTCTTATATATAAGCGAATTTAAGTTATTCAACAGAAAACGGCTAATTCCAAACTGTTAATGGCTTAGTTATTTCAATATTGAAAAAGAGTTGTATCGAACTGTTATCAATTTTTGTATGAAATTTTTTTCAGTGTAAAATTTCTTTATTAAGGTTAAAAAAGGAGATTGTCAAACAAATATGTAAGTTTTTCAGGAATAGAATTTTGAGGGTCATTTTTATACCCATATGATGTTAGTCAAAGGATATTTTAACTTTGGTACGAAACAAAAAACTATATAGAATCAAAAACTGAAGATTTCATTAATAGACCAAAAAGTTCTACCGTTATGGCGCTGTACAAAATTTTGTATATATGTCATACACTAAAAATAATGTTTTTAATAACACAACAATTATTTTTTTTGACATGCATTTACAATATTTAAAAAAAATATTGATTGTCCATCAATTTACATTTATTTTGTTGGCGTAACAAAATTCAAAATAGTATATCAACAAACATTTGTTATAGTTTTGTTAATAATTTTGTTAAGATAATAAATATATTGTTTCCTTAATAAAAAATAATAATTTATTATTTTTATCTCTCCTTAGTTAAACAAAATTTTAGTTAAATCAACAAAAATTTGTTACTATTTATAATAAAAAAATTTTTTTTTAATGAACAATATATTTTTTGAACCTTAACAAAATAAATTGAAATGTCCATTTAATAATTATATTTTATCTACCGAATAGCTACAAATTATTTGTTAAATCTACAATGCTAGGCCTTATTTAAATTTTTTTATTATATTTTTTTATGATTTTTTTCGGTGTATTTTCCATAGTACCTATCTATTTTCAGAAGTTTTGTTACACATTTTCCAAACTAAGACCCTCTAATAGCTGATAAAATAAGAAAAAATTTGTAAAATAATGGGTAAAATTAACATAAAACAAATAATGTTAATTTATTTACAAATTTTTTTTTTATTTTAAAATTTCTGTGACGTGTTTGTTTTTTTATTGTATATTTTTTGATTTGCTAACAATTATTTTATTTTTGCAATACGATTTATTCTACAATATTTTTTTATCATTTCTATGATGCGAAATAGACCAGAAATTATTAAAAATTGTTTGACTTCTGTATAAACGCACCTATGCATGTATATGTACTGTAGGTACACATTCAATCGTGCAATAAATTTCATAAATATTTATTTTGCCTTTATTCAATATCGTTGATGTAATTTTATGACAAAAAAAAATAAAATAATTTCTTGGTTAATTAAACAGTTTCAAAAAAAATAGATAAAAAAAAAACCAATTACACACTTTATTAGGTACACCAAAATTGCTGAATCTCATAATTCCCACTCAGTGTATACCAAATATTATAACGTAATGTGTTTGCGCTCCAAATACATACAAAATATTTATTATGAATAATAAATAAAATACTGCAGCATCATGCAGCGGCCATCATAAATTTATCCACAGACAAAAAAAAAATAAAAAAAATAGCCCCCCATTAGCCCTGGTTATTATAATATGATGATCAAATCGATATTTTAACAATTTTCATCCGACACATAGTTTAACCCATTCCTTCTATAGTACCAGTGTGTTAGCTATCCCAAAAAAAAAAAAAAAAAAAAAAAATTAACCCCTGGCTACCAAGCATTATATTCGCACATTAAAAGGAAGCATGGGGTTACATAATGGTAATAATAATGAGCTATCGGACGCGGATTATGTACACCATGATTATTTGAAATTATTTTCCCTACACACATATACAAATACATCAACTTGCCAAATTAGATAATCGGAACCGCAACAGAAATAATATGATTCGGATACACAGATGGAGAGAGAAAGAGATAAAGATAGAGGTTGGGGACGGTTTACTCATTATGGTGAAAATCACCCAATTTCTATGACAAATTAATTAAATGCGTGAACATAATGGCCATTTTATTGAATTATAACAGATATGTATAATAATTAAATTTAATTTCGATCAATTGTTGTTGTTGTTGTTGTTGTTGTTACTATTTTATGGTAAAATCGGTTTGGTTATTCTTGTAATGGAAAATTAATTAGTCCGGCGAACCAAATATAATTACTATTACACTTTGTAGGATGTAGGTTATATGGATGGGGGATGACTGAGGTAGAAATATACACATTTTCAAGTGATTACATTTATGTTTTGGCAGATAATTAATTTTGCTAAAAATTACACAGACTTTTTATGGAATTATGTAAAAATAAAATTTTTAAAAAAAAGAAAAAAAAACGTGATGTACAAATTTTGCGTTGATTAATTTTGTTTTTTTTTATTTAAAAAATTCCACTCTTTGCCTCTGCATAGAATACCAACGACTCTTGTATAACATTTTATGATAAATTAAAAAGACTTAAAATTATATGGTTATGAGTTCAATGGTTCAATGGTAACTATGTGGTTATAATAAAAATTTATTTGTGAAATCGATATTTTATTAATAACTTCGTTCAACAATTTTATGGTTGAATTAATTCAAATCATAGTAATTTCCTAGAGCCGTAAACATTTAATTAAAAATATAATATTTTGACATTAGTATGACTATTTATGGACTCTTTAAAATAATAAAAAAAAAAATAAAAAATATTCTTTCCTGACATCATATGTAATGTAGGTAATCATATGTTTTGGAATTAAAGATCTTGATCGATTTCGAAATTAATAATAAAATATTGTTTGAATTGTTATGCCCTCTACTTAGACATTGCTAGGTACTTGCGAATGTTGGCCCATTTTTAATTAAAAATTTTGTGAAGAATATAAGTTAGTTGTTTATCAAAAATCGTTTTTTTTTTATTGAAATCTGGTAATTTGAGATATTTTACACTATCTGGCAACACTATTTTGAATTACCCTTTTATGGACCTATCACCTATTATGGTTCTATTTTACTCCATATAAATAAACGTCAAAAACGGTATGACAAATAGCAATAGTGTATTACGACTTAAAATTTCGCGAGATAATGTTTTTTTTTGTGTCCTGAATTTTGACATTGTCCCATATAATTTTTTGATAAAAAAACGTGTTTGATTCGATTTTTCGAAATATACCGAAAAAATTATAATAACAAAAAAACCGCTTAAACACCGAAACAAATCGCCATTGTAATAAACATAATACAATGACAAAAATAATAGGGTAACATTATCAAAAGAAAATTAAATGCTACCTAATAATTTAAACAATTTTCACATTTAAACTTTACACAATTTTTACAAAAGCTTTGGATAATAAATTTTCCGTAGGTACTTAAAATGAGTTAGCTTTTTCCCCAAGCGAATAAAAAACACAATAAAAAACTTCAAAACTCACAACTCAACTACCAAAAAAACACGACAAATCAAATTAGTCACATAATTCTTATTGAATCGCATGCCTATTTTGGGTTGAACATTTTTTCCCTCCAAACCACCCTCCCCCCAAAAAAAAAAAAGAAATTTATAATTTGGATTGATTACAAATATACAAATATTATATGATTTTTTTTTTCGCCCCCTAAAATGACAGGTTAACGATACATACATATTTTACTTGCAGACCTATTAATTATAAATTACCCTAAAATATAATAAGTACAAGGGCATGTGTATTTAATTTTGTGTTGGGGATTTTTTTCCGTTCTTTCTCGTATCCTTTTAACAAATAAAACAACACAAAAAATAGGGAAAAATAAATAAAAAAAAAAAAAAAAAAAAACTTTTCAACAAGTTCAGTCAATATTCGTAACGACTATATTAAAGGAAATAACAAGAGACCACCATATAAGAGTATAATTAATAACATCAACAACATCTAACCAGTGCCTACATACTTTGCTACATACATACACATATAGTAAGTTCCACCTAACTAAAGGATCATTAATAAATTCCTAGCAAATATTATAGAAGAACTCGAAGAAGAAAAAAGCTTTTGATGGAGTAGTTTTTTTTGTTTTTTTTTTGCCATCAAAATTATGACAGAGAGCAGAAAAAAAGTTGAATATTCTTCTTGATGTTAGAAATTATCTAATAATTTGATTGAGTTATTTGCATAATTTATGAAATTGATGAGATTTAGCTTATGGAATAAACTAAGCGGAACATTGTAGCTACTTTATATATCTACTACTATATATCTACTACTACTATACTTGCATAACAAATTTTTGATTCATTCATTTTAATAAGCTATGAATGATGTTAAGAAATAGATACATACATATGTATGTTGATCGAATCAATTTTATCGCTAAATAAGAATATGAATCACTTAATCAATTTAATCGGCAAATTTATTATACAATTAAAATCCTAAATCTTGTCCAAATTTGTCTAATAGATTTTTATTTTTTTTTTTTTTATATACTTAAGAATAAACTAAAGAATCTTGCATTTGTCCCAAAACGGACCACACTAAACTTTCATCGATAATCCCACCAAATAATTATTGTTTGACACATTATTAATAAAAAGGAGATAGTATATTTTTGATAAAAAATGTTGTCACAATTTTGTTATATTTTGTGACATTTATGTTAAGTGTTGTCTTTCGTAAAATATTTCGGTCATGTGACAATTTTATGTGTAAATATTTGCGCACAAAAGGTTGTCACAATATTTATAAGTGTAATAATTTGTAATATATTTGTGACAAAATTTTTACCCGTATTAGAGGATCATAACTTTGGTCCGACGTTTCAAATGCCCTTTTAAAATTTATACATAACCGGATTATCAAAATTTTCCACAAAAAAAACGTCACAAAATTTCACGTATCGTATTGTGGAAAAAGAAATATTCAGCATCAAACGTCGAAAATCGCTTTCGTCTTTCTAGTGTTAATCCAAATATTACATTACAAATTCATTTCCATTGCAACTTTTCTAATTGTTTTTTTTTTCAGAACAAAAAACTCAACCGAATGTCATTTCCTAAACAATGTTCTCAAGATTTTGTGTGCTACTTATTGCAAGTACATTTCTAGTGACAACAAACACCATTGATATCCAACAGACAATCGACACAGAACGGGAAACAAATCATATTCGAACAGTACGTCTTGCAAAGCCGGCCGGAATTTTTGGTTTCTTTCAAACACTTGCCGATATGAAGGCAATCTACAATGATGTATTTTTGCATATTGAAATATTGCAGAATGTTTTTTTTTTTCATTATTATTTTTAAAAATTACAGCAATACAACGATACATATAATTCGCTAAAGCAAGTTTTGGACATACTCAGAGATGGATTTACCGATACGGCTACACCGAAGCCAAAAGTAAAGTTAAAAATTCTATTAACAGGAACAATAAATTTTCTCTACTACTTTTATAGCAATTGGTCAGCTCAACACTGACAGGCCAAAATGAGACGGACGTACCGACAACAACGGAAAGATATCGAATCTCACGAAAGGAATTGGGTTATATTCTCGGAAGGAATTATCGAGGACTACAGAAACTTCTTCGAATTGAATTAAATGATGCGGCTAATGTATTAAGAAGTCGCCCAACTTGATTTCTAAATTTAATTTTTCCTTTTGTTTTGTTTTAGCAATCTCGCTACAGTATCAAAGAATATAGGCGAGAATTTGCCAATGCTTTAACACCGTACAGTTATGTGAATAATCCAAAATGAAAGGAATTTGATTTGCCATTTTCATCCTAAAGATGTACCTAATCGGCATATATTTATGCATAATATTGGACAATCTGTGATATGTCAAAGCTCATGTTAAGGTATTTTATTATATAAGAATTTTTAAAGAAACACCCTGTGTTTGTGTTGTGTTGTATTGTAAATATGTGTATGAAATAAAACAATATTTATAATTTAATTTTTGATGTTAAGCGAATTGTTTAACAAACCGTTTTCAATACGCCATTGTAACCACTTTTACACTTAAAAGTTACAAAAAGGTAAAAGTAGCAAATTACAACCGGTTAGGAAAGCGTTATAGTGTCTTTCGAAATAAAGGTTTCAAAACAGTTTTTTTTTTAACTTTAAGGTAACTTTACATTTCACTCATTAAAAGTGCGAAATTTAAACTTATCTTTAAAATGGTTGTAATATTGTTTCGAAGAGATGTCAAAATTTTTTTTTTACCAAATGGTTGCTTTTGTAACCCATTTGCAACTTTTCAAAATTCAATTCTTTGCCAATCATTAACGAATACATGTTGAATAAGGAGGAGTCTCAAATATGATACTGTGGGCTTGCGTGCCATCACGGAAGTGCGATGTCAGATGAAGTCACTAGATGCTCCAATCAAATAAACAGTTTATCACTCTTGAAGTGAAATCATAGAAAACGATAAATTCTACCATATTTTAACTTAAAAGTGTTTAAGGGAATTTCAAACATACCAGTTACCTGGGAGCAATAAGAGTAAATATTTTAGACCATCAATTGTCTGTTTATTTTTCCCGGTGTCATCACTAAATGTTAAAGTGTAAACAGTATTTTTAAGAAGAAAATTTATCTCTTCATTTATTTAATTTTACTATATAATATAATGTGTATAGTAGATATATACACTTGCGAATAGGGATTTATGTTATTTATCTTTCGCTCAACCTTCCACAGCCAAAAGCAATAAAATACAGAGCTTGAGAATTCCTGTCACCTATAATTCCTTGTGTGTTCCGCACTTTTTCTTATAAACTAAATACAAAAATATTGCAGCAACATTTATTTGGTTAATTTATTATCAATTTACTGATAAAATGAGGATAAAAAAAAAAGAACGAGAACAACGCCAAAGGAGAAAAAAAAATAATCCACCAACATCAAGCGAAAAAAAAACCCCCATATAAATCTTGTAAACCTTTAGACACCATCCCCAAATCCCATTTGGTACACGCGAAAAATACCAGCAACAACACACAAAAAAAAACAACAAAAAAAAAGAAAAAGAAAAAAAGACGACAAACAAAAACCAGAAGGATCACTTTATTTTCACACATAATTAACTTACCGCAAATTTACGCAAGGGAATAGTTATATATATATATATAGATTGTATACAGGAGCAAGTGGAAGGGAAGGTGGTAATATACTAATAATAGAAAATCTGTTCGAAGCTTTTGGATAGTCTTTCAACCAAGATCCTTTTCACCATCATCATCAACATCAGCCACCGTCGTCGCAACCATCGCCGCCCCGTTCATTTTTGGTCGCTCTTCTTGTACAACAAATCATGGTAAATATTTTCTTAGCTTTATCACCATTACCCAACCATCGAAAAGCCTCTCTCTGCTGTGTAAATACTAAGGATATTTTGTTGTTGTACTTCTCGTTTGTTTTGATTATATGACTTTTGTCTTGTCCTGCTTGTGTGTCCTGAGAGATTTCCCCGAAATTAGAAGTTACAACATCTCTTCATAGGAAAAAAAAAGAAAAAAAAAAATGTTTCAAATCGCATGTATTATAATAGAGGTTCTGCTGGTTTTGAGCATTTTTTTTTTTTTGTTCTTTCTTCCTTTTCGTTTTTTTTTTTTTTAAATTAAAGTTACAGAACTTCTCGTTCTCCTCTGTCTATGTAAAAATCCAAATATATATATAGAAAGTAAAGCCCCAGAAAAAAAAAAAGAAAAAACTTCAGGATACATGGTACATACACATATATCTGGTTGGCAGTTTTTATAGAGTTTTGTGGTCACTGGAGATTTGCGCGTATAAAAGTTTAAAAGCTAAAAGGTATCATTGGTTTGTTTTTGGGATATTTGACATTATTATGCCTTAGCAATGTGTACCACAGTATTATTGTAAAGAAAGACGATGACGACATATGCGGATAGAGGTATACCTCTAGATATTTTACCTTTTTTCTAGTTTAGTGATGGTTTGTGTATTTTTCGGGAGATGAGGGTGGACTTTTACCATATATCTATATATGTATATATATACAGCTATGGTCAATAAAATAGGTACAGTTAAAAAATTCGTAAAAATGATCTAAATAAACATCTAAACGCAATTGAGCCGTCCCTCGATTTACACGGTACTTGATAGTAGATAGTATAGGAGAGTTCTGCCTCATATATGGGAAAATGCATGGGAGGTGAAAGAGATGGGACTAAGTGATGAAAAACTGTCTCGATATAGCAAAACAGGTGGAGTTGATATCTGCTCTGTTTGTTGAAACCGCCCCCCCTCCTTAGAATGTAATAATCGCCGCCTGTACATGTTTACTGGTACATATGCTGATCTGTAGATGTAAACAGATATTGGTACAGATACTGATCTGTTTATAGGTACGCATGTTATGCCTCGTTTAACACGTTTTCGATTTACACGGAACGTATTTAACTTACCTCTCAACGTTCCAAAAAATATTTGGGTATTCCGTCACAGACCTATTCTATCGTGGTCCATTTGGAAATTTTATTTTTCGTTTTATGTATTGTGCACCTAAGTAGAAGGCGCTTTCCATGCAAGTTGCACAAACCTTCCATACAAATTGGCTATATTAAGCCTTCCGCATGTATAGTTCTCGCGCTAATATTAACAACCAACTAATTCAAAATGTCTTTAGAAGACTTAAACAGATCGTTCTTAGATTTTCTAACCTATAGGCACTCTGATGGTTTTCGCACTTTTCACCGGTTGTTTTTTGTCGCAAGTAGTTTTTCGACATTTATTATAGTTAAATGGACTTTCCCATCACATGTCACTCGTCTAACTAGTCGAATATCTTTTATAGTAGTACCAATATTTTGAAATAGATGATAGGACGATCAGTTAAATTAAAAACTGGTAAGGGTTATATATGCATGTACCTATTTCATTGGCCATAGCTGTATATGTGTGAAAGGTTTATAATATAACTACATAATAAATATATTGATGTCTCTAAGCCTAACGTTTGTTAGGTTATATAGGTTTCCATGTACCTACACATGTAGGTATTGATCCAGTTAAATTAAGAAAACATTTTTTTTTCTATCGATAAATTTTCGTAAAGGTTACATTCTGGTTAAGTTTTCTTATTGAAAAATTAAGTAAAGAAAAAACTACACATTCTTAGAATACTTAGGAATCATAAAAATGACAGAAAATAATAACAAAAACGTAACTGTGCTTAGAGATGGTAAAATATACCAGAAATTAACCAAAATACTAATACTTGATTGATGCAATAGATGTTCAGTTTCGCCACCAGAGAGCATTAGTGTCGTTTTTGTGTCAATCTCTTTTGTTCAGAAATTCATACTCGAGTGACAGTAATTTGAAGTTTAAATTGCGTTTTTCTCAATATGAGCTTTATTGAGATATGACTGTGTTGCATTCAATGAACGATTTGTATGGTGGTAGGGGAAGCTGTGGACACCTCCTCTATTGCATATTCATGTAATATCAAAACGAAAAATTAACTCAAATTTCTTAACCCAAAGTTTCAAGTCTCTAGCTCAACACGTATTTTTGAGTTCTTTGTTATAGCTTCCTCTGTATATATGCATATGTATTGCATTATATACACTGGGCCTCAAGAGTATTCGTACAAATTAACCATTTTTTTATATTATACGAATTTTTACGAATATTCTTGATACTCAGTGTGCCTTGTTGGCCGAAGAAAAGAACATCAAAAACTATCATGTTCTTTGATTTTTCTTTGAATGACCAACAAACTTTTAACCTACATAGAAAATTCGCAATTCATAACATTTTTTTTTTTCTCCTTTCCCTTCACTGTTCAACCCCTTTAAGCCAAAAAGCTTCAATATATCCAATCCTTTCAAAAAGAAAAGCAGACAAACTATTATATTTTGATGTTGAATTTTTGTTCTGCATTATTCACTCCATCAACGAATATACCCACCCCACCCCATTTACACCACAATTTTTCTATTATAGAACATGTTGTGTCCTTTTGCAATATTTATCTTCGACACTTTCATAATACAGAGAAGTGACATAATACGTTCAATTTCTTTAATAAATCTTTCAAGAAAAAGCAACATACACACAACATAAAATAAGTATCACTGGAGCCCATTGTCATTTTATCATTTCTGGCAAACTCATATTTATTATATATATTGAAGGCAGAGGATTTAACTGGACAAAGGTTTTTTTTTTTTTTTTTTTTTTCATATCACCATCACCATTGAACATGATTATATTCTCAAAAGTTTTTTTCTTCGTATTATGTTTTGGTGGATGCGGGAGGGATCCAAGAAACTCTGATTTTGTAATAAGAATACTTTGAGAAAGGTGTTGGCATTGTCAGGCCCGTAGCTAACACAGTTTTGCGTTTAAAATAAATAGAAATAGCGGCCATTAGTGAGTGGCGTCAGCACAATCTCTGGGTCGAGTTACTAGCTGATATTTATGAACTCCTATTCCGATTTGGTATTTTTTTTTATGTTGAATTTTTTCGTCAAGTTTTAATAATTCCAAATCGAAACAGGAGTTAATAAATGTTAGCAGGTAACTCAACCCAAGGAGAAGTGATCGCTGCATGTTTTTTTTTTATCTTAAATTTGTTGAAAATTTGTAGTTCTCGAGATATTTTCATGAAAATTTAGATATTTAAAGACCTAATGGTGCTATTAGTTTTTCGTTTTATACAAAACTAAGTAAGGAGAAAAGATTTAGTAGGTCGGAAGATCAATCGCTTAAAAATACGATAACTTAAAAACGCATTGAGATAATTTAACAAAATTTTGCACTTAAGGTCGTAATTTATTAAAAATTCTTCCCCCCCTTCGAACCCCCCCCCCCCCCAACAATTTTTAAGTAAAAAACGTCATTTTTCGTCTTCTTTTTGTGTTTTATCCCTAGAAATAACAAAATGTCGATAAAATTATGAATACAAAATAGTTAGTTTTTAATTTTTATGCCATAACTATAGTAATACTTAAATTCATAACAAAATAAATCTTAGTTCTAAGGTCACGTATAGGGCGTCTCAAAAATTTTGTGATTACAAACAATTTTTTAATACTTGTCCTATAGGTGTTTTGAAGAAAATGTTTAAGTACTAAAAATTGTAGATTTCCTACCGATCTACTGACCTGTACTAAATTTGTTAATGTAAAATTTATGGATTAACTTTGGATTTATATATACTTACAAACAGAGTAATAGGATGATGATATGACGTACGATATCTAATTTCTTTAACCCTTTGATATTTGCACCTGAAGACAACTTAAATTTAAAGATAAAATTAGAAATGCCAAGGCTCATATAATTACTCCAATATATATGTATGTATTTATATAATATATCTATCACCTATCTATGTATGTGTAAGTTATTATCAACAGCTGCCAAAACCATTCTCTACTCTATCCCGTCGATTATACGAACATTATCCAAATATTGGTTTCATGTAAAACTTTGCATACATTTCGAACAAATCACCACAATTTAGTTTTTATCAAACTTTCCGAACGTACCTAAAACGAAAACTTTGCCTTTAGTCGAAATAAACTTGAAACTATTAGATGTTAGTGTTCTTTATATTATGTATATGCCTTTTCTGCACTTCCTCCACAAAGCAAATGGCTAAGTTTTCAATAATTTTTGGTTTTTTTTTTGGTTTTTTTTGTTTTTTTGTTGTTGCCTGAATTAAGTTGGGTAGTATTGGTGCACGTACCAAATGTTGGAAATTGTTCTGCTCCACCAGATTGCATTGTTTGTGTTTATGAAGAAAATTCTGTTTTCAATAACTTTGTTTTTAACTTCAAAAATTTTCCGAAAATTTTGTGCCTTTGCCATCGTGGCCCGTATTTACAGAAAATGAAATTCAAAAAGTTTCGAGTACACTAAAAACTATATTTATTCAGAAAATAAAATTTAAACTTGTGCTTGACGTGCATAATAATTTTAGATTTGCTGGTGCCTTGCCTACTTAATAATATTTATAGGGAGAGTGTAACGGTTATGGACATATTTATTATAATTATTTGCATTTCATTAAATTCAAGTAAATTCCAGTCTTAAATAAATAATAAAAATTAAAAAGTTCAGCAATGTCCACCTCAAACATTGACCACATCAATATGGAATCTTTCCTCTTTTTCTGCTTCTTGTGTATACATCAGATTTGACCTACATACTTTCGTAGACGATTTAAACTATAGGCACAATGCACCGCAACGTTCCGTTCCGTTGATAAATATTGAAAATGTCAACATAGCATTCAAATGGTTGTGTATGTCACAATGAACGGAACAGAACGAAACGTTATGTCGAGTGTTGGCGGAATTGAACAGAATGGAACCGAGCACATAACTTTTTTAACAAGCCCCCTAAAATGTACATATATATGCTTCATTATTTGAATATTGCCGGAACGGAACGCTTTCATTGTGGCTAGATGCTAAATTTGAACCGAACGGAACGGAACTTATAGCTTTAGAGTCAAAGTTTCGTCGTGATGGGAATAATTTGGTTAGTTTTTTAATAGTGATTCGTCAGGTCCTTTAATTACCTTAGATTGTGTCGAATATTTTTAGGGGATGAGAGATTGTTAATACCTACCCTGCTGGGCAATCAATTGAGTTTTTTTGCACCCAAAATTCGCTTGCTTTACGTTTAGTTTAGTTCTTTAGTTAGATTTAACCAAAAGAGGCATACTTTTCCCAAATACGTAGGGGAAGAACTTGTTCCTTGGACCATTTGGCCTTTTATTGATTTAAATGTTTTTTCTTATTATTTCGCCTACAATCACTGAAAATATGGCAAAGATACAACAAGCCGATTTTTTAGTGTGTCGATTTTCGTCCATGGTAGTAGATTCATTGTATGTACATTTTGGACCACCAATAAAACGCCTGAAATTTATAGCCATAAAAACAAAAAAATTTATTATTCCGCATTATCAGAATTTTTATGATCTCTGAGTTTCGCATTGCACAAATTCTCTATAGCACGGTACCAATTAAATTTTTTTTTAATTTTATTTTATTTTTAATTAACAAACGAAATTTCCAAATATGTTATTCCAACACTCTTCTCTTCTCTATACTCATACTCAAGCAATGCCGGTGTACCGCAAGGTTTAGTATTAGGCTCAATTTTATTTTTCGCTTTAGTACTGCATACATTTGAAGATACTACATCTGCTTCTAAATCAATCACTCATCGTCGTCCTAATTTACAATCGTTTTGTCACTCAAGATCAAGATTAACAATCTTAGCTTCAAACCAAAATAACATAAAATGTTCCTACTAGACATTAGACGTTTAACTGTACTTAATCCAATTGTTTCATCACATTGACTATTCACCCTATAATATAATGAATAAACGTATACAGGCGTACACCCTACTTATTGTATACTTATGTTACAAAAGATACACCAAATTAAACTTCCAACGACAAAAACATAAAGTGATTTAGCATGAATATTATTAACACAATTAATTAGAACGCTTAATACGTAAAGTTTTAATAGACTTTCAGCAGCTTTTGATTAAAAAACAAAATTCGTATCTTCCGTAAGATGTGCTGGCCCGAAAACTGAATTAACAGTTCTGATGGTTGAATATTTTCATATATACAAAACAATATAACCAAAAACCAGAGAGCAATAAGATGGAAAATATCAGCACAACAATACAGTAGTAGCATGTAATAGTTAGCAACAGTAGTAGTAGTAGTAGCAGCAGCAGCAGCAACAGTAACAGCAACAGCAGCGCAATGGGCAAAAACGTTTGTAACAATTAACCTTCCCACAATTTCTTAGCACAATCCAGTTTTACTGCCCTTATTCCCTGCCATATATGTGAGCATTAGTCGAAGACGAAGAAGATGAATAAGACGAAGAGTCTCTGTGATAATATAACCGGCACCACACACACTGTGCCTTAATTGCGTCAATGCCTTAACGGTTATAGCTTACGATGGCCAATTTTGCCCATTTAGATTACGAGTGTTTTCTAGAGAGGAGGTATGTGTATAGAGAAGTATAGTGTTTTGTGTTTGGTCAGAAACTTTTCTGCCAACAGGAAAATATCATCTTGGGGGTTATGTTTATTCCAAAATATTGCTCCCACACCATTTTTGTCTATATGTACAACGAAAGAACAATTTTAACTTAGTTTCATGTGAGACGTGAGACTTATTTTTATTGATCTCTAGGGAGGATTCTCATTTCAGACAATGTAATTAAGAGTTTTCTGGGTATTAATTTGTTAGATAGATTATAGAAGAGAGGTAAAACATGGATATTGTATTGTTGTTTGTGTTCTTGCTTATTTTTTTTTTTTTTGGAAATAATATAAGGATGAAGCATCGAAAGATTTATGTTCTGTTATTGTTTTTTTTTTTTTCTTTTTTTCTGGTCGATTTACTTTTAGTCGTTCCGGATTGTTAGCGATGGAAAGTAATAAAGTTGAGAGTTGATTTGTCATATGGCAACAATAAAATCTAGGGTTGATCAAATAAATTAATTTTGAATTAATAGTGGATGAAAGTCAAAAAATTAATTTTAAATGTGCGATCGCGAAATTGTACAAATAGAATATGCTCATTTTATTGATCGTTTATCAACGATCAAGTTTTTCAAAAATTTCAACTATTTTGATTTCAAACATTTTCCAGCAAATAACATTTATGGTGGTAGACAATGTGTTAAAAAATAAAAAAAAACGCTTGGCCTAAATTTCGATCAATACAATAGCGAATATTGTATTGATCGAAACTTAATTTCTCAACAAATCATTGCACCTTATTTTTTACCATTACAAATGAGTGATTATCAATTAAAATGTCAATAATAGAAAAACAATTAAATCAATTAAAAATACATATTTCTTTCCTAAGATCATTATTTTACAATTTATGACACACATTCACATTAAAAAAAAAACTTCAATTGTGTACAAGTGCTCAATATCAAAACGTTTCGGTCTGAAAATAAAAATATTTTTAGTATAAAAAATATGTAAAAATGCATTTAGCGAAATTTATCTGTCTGTTTGTTATATTTACATATATTCTTGTAAAATGAACTGTGTGGATGTGTGTAGATTTTTCATTTGTATACGTATAAAATTGAATGTCCATTTTCTATATGTATTTACAGTGTACATATTCACAATACATTACAGTGTACATATTTACATTTATGAATTTTTCTAATTTTAACTATTTTATTATTTAACATCACTAAAAACTTCCCAAAGGTTTTGTAACCTATAAAATGAAAAATATTAGGAGTATTTTCTTCAAAGCCAAAGTTATTGTATGTAATCGTATATAAAAAAAAAAGCTTTTAAAGCTTACTACAAAAAGAATAACGATTGCATTGACATAAAATGTCGTAATGATGTTCAAATATAAAAGCCAATAAAACTTCCAAACTTCAATTTGGGCCAATTCACAAAAAGCATTGCAAACAAACAGAATATTTTCTACGTTGAAAAACAAAAACAAAGTAATACAAACAAAAAAGAAAAGAATATAAAAGAAGTTGTGATTGGAAAGCTCAATCGACTTTAGTTTCAATGCAAATGGATTTATTTTCGTAATATTTGTGTAGACGCACCTTTATGTTTTCGCATGATTCAATTGAAGAATTGTTTTTATGTATGATTTTGATTTGTATTTTATCTTTTTCGTGTTTTTGATTGTTTTTCAACATACCTTCCGACATCTTTGCCGTGTGTCTAATTTCTCAAAACGTCCACAAGTACTTGGTGCCGAAATCATATTGCTTGTTGCTATATTTTGGAATTGATTAAGTATTTTCCTTGTATTTTTATAGATGACTCGTTTGCTTTGGCCAAAACCAATGAATATGGCAAATGATATTAGAAGAAAAATTGAGATTTTTTGAATATTCATTTTTGTTTTTAATTGTAATTAATTATTTTTAAGAATATTTATAGAACACTTACTATAGCACTACTAATAGACAGAAGCATTTTGTGCATAGCATAACTAATTTTAATCTTATCGACATTTATAGATAAAATATTTTATCGGAGTACATTCATGTAGGCAGGTAACTATCGTCATATCTTATCTGTAAGGAGAGGTGGGTTAAATTACAAACAATTTTTTATTTTTTATCAATGAGACTTAAATTTATTGTTGAAAACAAAATCCGGGTATGTAAATATTTTTGGAGTCATATTTACCGGTACTAACGCAGAACATTAGATCTGAATTATTACAATTTGGTAAGTACGAATGTCTTTATCATATTGTAGTAAATATAGAGCTGCATTAAGCAGTGGCAGAATTGTAGGTACAAAAACCGATTTTTTTTTCGGATTTACAGAACGTAGTACTTACCTGAATAATTAAACCGAATATTTTGGCTTCACCGAAAATTCTTTTCCCTTATAAATTGCCATTTTTAGTTGTGAAAAACTACGTATCGATTTTCGGTTCTTGCAAATTTAGCCAAGACCGAATATTTTTGCTATACCGAAAAATGTTTTCGACTAGAAATTGCTATTTTTAGTCTTATGAATTAAATAAAAAGACGTATTGATTTTCGGTTCTTGCAAAATTAGCCCAGACCGAATATTTTTGCTAAACCGAAAATTGTTTTCGACTAGAAATTGCTATTTTTAGTTTTATGAATTAAATAAAAACAACGTATTGATTTTCGGTTCTTGCAAATTTAGCCAAGACCGAATATTTTCGCTACACCGAAAATTCTTTTCGACTAGATATTGCCATTTTTAGTCTTATGAACCAAATAAAAACTACGTATTAATTTTCGGTTCTTGTAAATGTAGTCAAGATCGAATTTTTTTGCTATGTACCGAAAATTCTTTTCGACTATTGAAAAATTGTCATTTGTAGTCTTATGAACCAAACAAAAACTATACGTATCGATTTTTGGTGCGTGCAAACAATTTCGACCCAATGATTAATAAACGTAATATTTTGGCAATGAACACATTAACTATACTGTAACTTCTCTATATCAATAAATACCTATGAATTATCTAAATTGCCTCTTAATAAAATTATGTAGATCAATTTCATTTCGTTTTTTTTTGTATATATATATAGTTATGTACATATTTACGGTATATCAATTTCGAATTAAATACCCATTAGCGAACTAATAACGATAAGATTAGCATACACCGAAATGAAAATTATTTCAGCTTGTCTATCATCGAAAATACATACGGCAAACAGTTGATTTTGGAATTTTATACAAAACGTGCAATTACCAAATAGGTAGCGCTAATTAATTAGTAAAAAACCAAAAAACCAATAAAATCTAAATAAAAATGCAAATCCTTACAAATGTGAGTTTACTGTGTTTATTGTTGATCATCTTTTATTGTGAATATGGTCAAGGACGTGTTCTCTATGAGAAAAACAAACAATTAACATCCCACGGTGTTCAAGACATTCGAGAGGGAAACGTCATCGTAGCACCGAAAATATGTAAGAAAAAAAATCACAAACCCGACCCTAATGGTCGATGCAGAAGAGTATTCTAAGAAGATGAATATTTTTGGATTGTAGCGTGCGAAGAGTGCATTGTGTATTGAGTCAATTATTTGTATGCATAAATTATTATTATTAATCGCAGTTAATTACTTCAAGACGTAATTAGGCTAAAATAAATTCATGTTATCTTATCAGATATAATAAAGAGTTGTAAAATGTATTGAATTACACATTTAATTTGAATTGATATGTATTTATATTGAATATAAAAATGTAAAAATATTACAATCAAATTGTAAGCACGTATGCTGTTTATAGTTAATTTCTTATTGATAAAAATCAACTTGGGAATATGTACTGTAGAGAATAGAGAATGTATAGAGAAAATAAAATTGGTTATTTGTAAACGAAAAAAAAAATACATTTTTCACCACCTGGAGTTTTATGAAATTTATTTTTCATTAGCAGAGCAAGACATGCAACTTCGTTAATTTACTTACAATAGAAGAAAGAACTACTCAATATAATTAATTTAATATACAATTTGATAACTACAAATTTTCAAATTCAAAAGATAGTACAGTACAGTCGCTTTGATATCAACATTCGATATTGGAAACACTCAGTAATGTCAAACATATAGAATGTCTCCCAATATAAACTCTAAAATGTCTTGAAAACAAGAACCAAATTGATTGCAACGCCATAACGGTAGATCATGGAACTTTCTGGTCTATAAATGAAATCTTCATTTTTTTATTTTCTATCATTTTTGTTATATACATTTTTTCCGTAACACAAATATTTTTCGAGTAAATGATTAACAAACCCTAGAAATTGTCACTTGTCAATGAATATGGAACAAAAAATTCTACAAACTCACTCAAGGGGTGCGTAAGATGACTTTTTTCACAGATTAAATGATGTCAATTATTAATAAAGGTGGACATTAGGCTGATAGGCAAGGATTGTACCATTGTACTTGTCTGTTGACTTTTCTGTAGTTATTTCAGTAGATAAACTGTCAGCAATAAATATCACTAAGATCACAATTATTAACTTCATAATTGTGACTGCAGCGGATAAAGAACTTTTTTGTGTTTTGTATCGAAGGTACATTAGAAAACTAAGTTTCTGCACGCATAGTATTAATATTTTTATAGCGATCATGATCAATGATTGAATGATGAATTTATTTTTGATTAAATTAGTCATAGCTGGTTTTCACTCACGATGGTTTTTAAAAAAGTCACAAAATTTTGAACTTTCTTAATACTGAACGTATAGTTTTGAAACTTTGTATTTTTATATTATTTTAAATTTCCAGCATTTTTTGCGAAATAAATGTTTTTGAAAAAGTTAACCCTTAAAGGTACATATATTTTGAACATGAAAGGGTTAACCACAAATTTTCTAAAGGCAACTCACCATTCTTAAAATTCAATTGTAAATGCTTTTGTAAATTTTTCATTTTTAGAAAATGTTAACCCTTTTAAGTCCTAATGGTTCCTTTAAAGGGTTAACTTTTAAAAATATAGTAATGCACTAAAAACATAAAGAATTTGTCCCTGAATAAATTTAGTCTTATTTTAGTTTTTTTTTTGGTTAACCCTTTTATGTTCAAAATGTGTGGACCTTAAAGGGTTAACTTTATCAAAAAAAATGCATTTAATAAAAAATGCCGGAAATTTAAAATAATAGAAAAATACAAAGTTTCAAAACCATATCTTTAACTACATATTGGGTTTCTGCAGAATGCCTACTCTTTAACCTCTAGGTTTGTTGCTGGAATAAGATGATCATTATTAAGATTAATATTGAATTCATATTGCCGAAGTGCTGATGACCATACAAATCATATAAATCGTATATATACAACAATTATACATACATACATACATACATACATACATATGTAGGTAGGTTAACTACAATCTAGTTATTATTAAATATTGTTGGTTTTATTGTGTTATCAACAATAAAATTAGTGCGTGACTTATTAAATTTTATAGAAATTAGTTCCAGCAGCATTATTTTTTAAATTATATTAATTAGTGGTTTTTTTAATATTCATTAAATGTCTAATTGATACCTATACCTACTTGTTTATGTATACATCCTATAAAAATATAAAAAATTGATTGTGGTAGTGTTTTGACCTTTTGACTTTTAAAAAAAAATTAAAAAAATTTTGGTTCGCATTAATTTTGTCTACATATGCTCCAAATATATTATTTCAACATTTAATCCTTGAACTATTTAACCTAAAAAAAAAACCATAGGAAACTTACAACCACACAGTCCAGACATACAAACCGATAGACAGGCGAACAGACGGGCATATCTATTTCAATTGAAGATTTCCCGACCAACGAATGGGAAATATTTCTTTCTATATTATGGGTATTCTTGGGGTTGCTTTTGTCATTCATGCGAATCAGTAAAAATATTGGATGAAGCGAAACAGCAAATTAGATGAGATGAGCCTGAAACACATACATATACATATGGATGTCAACAATTATTGAAAATAAAACTGCAGGAGAGGATTTTTTTTTAACTTTTTTTGTTATTCATTGCCAAATAAAAGTTTTGACAGGATTATGCCTGGAGTTGTCAATATGTTTTTGTTATCTCAGAAGAAAAACTAAAATTTGTTCACAGAAATATTTAATTTCTTTTTTTTAATTATTTTAAATAAAAAAAAAGGACCAAAAACGTTTAGATTTTTAAAAAACTAATTTTTTCTCCTTAGGATTAGTTTTTTTCCTGAAAGTTTAGCTGCATACGGTACCTACTAGGAATTTTTCCAAAAGTTCAGCACTTGATATGGTTTTCAGAATTATTTTTGTGAATTTTTTATTTTTAGAAAACTTTAACCTTTTAAGGGTCCAAACGGTGCCTTTAAAGGGTTAACTTTTAAAAATAAGTTAATACACATTAAATATAATAAATGTCTTCCTGGACTACTTAAGTTGAAATTTAATTATTTTTTTTTTTTGATTAACCCTTTTCATGTTCAAAATATATGGACCTTAAGGGGTTAACTTTTCCCAAAAATTTTATTTGACAAAAAATGCTGGAAATTCAAAATAATATAAAAAATACAAAGTCTCAAAATCATATCTTCAGTATTAAGAAAGTTCAAAATAGTGTCACTTTTTTAAAAAAAAAACCCCCGTCGAAAAAACGATCAAGATGTCCTAAGCGCATGTCCTAAGTGATTTTTTTGTTCACAGTATACAAAGAGGGTTGATCAAAATATATTTTTTTAATAAATTCTTTTGCGTTTTTTGAATTTTTGCTTTGTAATTTTTATATTTGCCCAAAAAAAATGTCAAACACAGAGAAATAATTGAACATTGAAAAACATTGATTGGAAAAACATTTCTAAACATCTATTTTAAAAAAAATTTTATTGAAAAATTCACAAACAATCAATTTTCGTATCACATTACAGAAGGAACATAACGTTGTCGATTTTCCGGACCAAGACGTTTCTTAATGTCTGCTTCAACTATTTTCCAGTCACTTTCTAAATCATTGTAGTGCTTTCTCGAACCCAAATCCTTTTTGACAATATGATGTGCAACAATGACCGTAAATAGTACCAAAAATATGATTAAACATTTCATGTCTTGATAATGCTTTTCAATGCTTGATAAGTGAATGGTAAGAAAAAAATAATTAGAAAAAAGCTTTAATATTTGGATTTTATACATTACGTAGTATACACACTGTAGAAAATCAATTTGTGTAATATTCTGTAGAAAATTCATTTGTTTTGGTAAACTTTTTTTTAAAAAAAAAAAAAAAAAACGTTCAAATTGAGAAATATGAAAATTTCTTTAAGTTGTCATTTCTCATAAATCGTGGTTACCGCATGTATGTACATTGTACAATTGTACAACCAGAGTTTAAGTAGAATGATACAAACTACTACATAGTATATTTCATAATACTTGACATTGATATAAGAGGGAACAAAATCGCATTTTCTAGGTAATAAAACTTAAAGTTCAACCTATGGGTTATCATTCCGGCGATGGCAAAATTTTTCGTATTAATTCTCACATTGAACTCTTCGCATTCAGTAATTTCAGTAGTATCTCTTTGGCCAACATGAAATACACACAAATTGTGATAATTGTAATAGCTTTGTTTAGTATAATAAGTTTATCAACGTCCGAAATTGTTTACCGAAGATATTACCGAAGACGACCGGAATCGCGAATAAAAAATCAAAAACATTCCGTTGTAGAAATAAAAGAAGTGTTTCGAACTAAACAGCGTCCGCCAGCGTTTAGTAGTTCGGAGAATGCGATTGAGAAATTTTTGAAATGTGATTTAAAATGTCAAAGAAGAAAATTACTGAGGCAACCAAAGACAACATCGATGAAACCTCCTAATATCCGAACAACAAACACTGAATTGACGATAAATAGGACGAGGCCAGAATATGAGAGATCAACTACGGAACAATCAACATATGACCGAAGAACAATACCCGCAAATCCATACGAAAATCAAAATCCCGATTATACTTATTTGATGTCATTTCCCACACGGGTAACTAAATTCAACACCACTACACATACATTTAACATTACTACTACACCTACGTATATTCCAGCCATATCACCACCGGAAATATTTACATCAACTACAGAAACGTATCAACCAACAACTTTGCAGAAAATCGAAATATCAACGGCGCCAGAGAGATTACCAACGTCTAGAATGACAACAATCCCATCGATAATTACGTCAACTATAGCAAACAAATATATTCCCATATCAACAACACCGTATTGGGTTGACAATCCATATCCTCCCAGAACAACAACTTTGCAACCTATAACGACATCAACATCACCGTATTACTGGTATAGAACGACGTCCCCTATACCAACCATCCCAAACACCGCTTCACACACACATCCCAGCACAACTATACCAACAATTCATCCAGAACTGTCCACATTACCAATACATTTAGGATTACCAAATATTCCTCAAGTTAATGTAACATCAACAACTAGTTCGACTATAGATGGCGATCATTCACTGCCCGATGATAATGATGATGATGAATGGATTGAAAATGATTACGATGATTATGATGAAGATGATGATGTAGAAATTCAAGAAGAAATTAATGGCGATAATTATGATGACAATTATCTGGATAGTGAATTAAAAGATGCGGATGCGTAGTGGAAGTAATCCGATGAAATTCAAAATGGAGATTATAATATTTTTAGTGATTATCACACTGCCTACCAAAATTTGTTGACATTTTTATTTTTATTAAATTTTTTTAATTAATTATCCTTTGTTGATGCTTGTTGTAAGTACAATTATGCCTTCTGTCAAGCAGCTCCCTGTGCCCACATACGTACATGCGGCCATTTGCAAAGTTACAGCACCGTTCCTCCAATTGAATAGTTAAGTAAGTTCAAAGTGAAACTATTGTTTTTCAAAAATTGTTTTCGAGAATTTTTCAGATGTCAATGTCAATGTCACTCTTCACTCATCACTCAGGTAACTCAAAATTGATTGTCTGAACATGAAATTTATATTTATCGACTGATTTTTTACATCTTGCACTTTTTGATGAATCGCACTTTTTTTATCATTTGTTATGGCCTGTATTATATTATATAGTCTAAGGCCTAAGGTCTACTCCAAATTATACATTTTCATTAGGTACTAGTCATCTCAATTCATGTTTCATTCTCAGTTGGTCTTGAACCCAGGACCTTCCACACCAAAGGCAGCGACTTCATCATCTGACCCATTTGGTTGGTACAGGTTTGGAATAGTGAAGTTGAATAAATGATTAGCACTAATTTTATGACACAATTAAGACCATTAGATCCTAAATGGCGCACTTAACTAGGGCTCAAAAGTGCAATAGCCATCAATAACAGTTTCGGCTCTTATTGTTGATCCTTAGTATTTATATATTAGGTAAATAATCCTCTGGTATCATGGCATGCCAATGTTCACCATTTTCATTCAATATAGTATAAATTAATAAAAAAAATATATAATAAATCATGTGTAAATATGTATCTAGCTACTTTTTTTCCATTCATAGTAAATGTACCTTGAGATTGTTAAGTATAAGTACCTAGTGCATACATACTTTCAAGAAATAATAAATGTGCTTAATGGAATCGTAATTCTGTGTTGCAATAATTATTTAATTAATTAAGAGAAAACGTAATAAATTTATATATTTTTTGTGTAGTTATACAATTCAATGGAAACATAAATAAATAAATATATATCATAGGGTGAAGTGGGTTAAATTGTATATCAATACAAAATTCTCTCTGGGTATGTATTTACTACGTGTTTATGTATTTATTGTACATTCAAAACAGATTATATTTCTAAGAAAAATTTCTCTTAATACCTTCAATCATTAACTATGGTCAGAAATAAAATATTTATCGAATAGAGCTAACCTGTACAATATACTTAGATTTTAGAATTTACGGACACGAAGTACTTTATCGCAAAAATTTTATCGCTGAAAATAGAGAAGTTATGGCTACGCAAAAAATCAACCTTTTGTAGTTCCTGCGGGGATGCAAAATAAAAAGCTCCCGTTTTCATTTGAAATCTACGGCTACGCAAGATAGGATACATTTTGTACTCCCTGCGGGGCTGCTGAGAAAGTTTTTGTAATTCTCCTAGGGCTATGCGATAGAAGTTAAAATTTTACATTTCTCCATACAAACTTTAAAGGCGTCTAGGGATAAGGGACAGTTACTCCAGAAGAAAAGTTTCTCATGGGTGGTCTTCCCCCTATCCTTCTGACTATACCTTTCCTCCTCCGGAAGTGGATACTTAAACTGAAGTCTAGCTTTTTATGGTGATCTGCCTTTGCGCTAAAATGCTTTGTGATAAAATGTCTCAAACCCATAGATTTTAACAAATTTCTTATTTGAAATTTTAACTATACACTATCCCCGTTTTCCCCTACTACTAAGTACACTGTAAGTCATTATCGTTCTATAGATACAGATAGATATAATATAAATATAAATAGTTTTGATTACAGAAAACCTGTACTAAATATCTGCCATGAACAGTAAGTTAGTATTTTTGGTAATTGTAACATTAACAATATCCTTAAGCCATTCTAGACATGTAACGGTTAATTTTCCGGACAACTTTAATCCACTAACAACCGCACTGGCAGTAAATCGAATTTTTGTCGCACCACGAATTAGTTTTTGTCCACCAGGAACCAAAATATTATCCAATCAACAATGCAAACAAGTTTTTCGTTAAACTTTAAATGTCTCGAGCACATAATAATATGTGATTTAATAAATGCGATGTGGTAATATCGAAAAATATTGTCAAATATATAGAATCGTTTTTGTGTCGACAAAAATATACTTAATTGTAATCACACAACAATACAATAAATGGCGTTCATGGCAAAAACAACCTATATATGATGCCGAAACTAGTTGTGAAGGCCATCTTCAATTACAATATTGTTACAAGTACTTTTGCTTTTTGTCGTATTTAAATAAATTTTTAATAATATAGGCTATACCTACCTACCTACCTACCTACCTACATATACCAAACCTAATACAAGTTTCAATAGCAACATTTCACCAATAACCAAAACCATCGCATCAATACATACTCGGCGATGAGTCGAGTTTGCTGCTGGTGGACTATTGAATTTGATCTTTGAGCTTTATTTGCGTTGTACAGTCGCAACGAGTGTTAAGACTTATTTAAGTTAAGTAATCAAGTAACCTACATTATATGTAATTGACTTAGACTTATCGGTTTGGTGATTGCATAGTGTTTTTCTCAGTGAGTTATGACATTTTACTACATATAATAATCAGTTTGTGATCGTCTACTGATACGCATATATAGACATTAAAATGAAGACGATCAATGTGATCTTTGGTGTATCTATTGTTATTGTGATATTAGTGGGCGATGGCACCGTTAATGCTGCCTGCGCAAATCGAACGGACGAGATGGATAGTGATAGCGGCGTTTTAGATCTATTTCGAACGATCGGCTGTAAAATTCAAAGTGGCGCTACCATAATTAAAGAAGAAGTTGAAAGTGGTGCAACGAAATTGAAAGAAGGTGTCGAAAGTGGTGCGACGAAAATTAAAGAAAGTGTCGAAAGTGGATATCGATATTTAAAAACGAAATTAACATCGGCCGAAGATGAACCGAATGATGACAGAATGATTTGGGAGGTGATTACCATTGTGTCATCAAATCAAACGGAGGAGGATGACAAACATTTTAGCAATACTGTTCCCAGTGAGGATGATAAATTAATGAAGAATTTGACAGTACTTTTGGATAAAAATGAAACGACAACCGAAATTGTGACAATTGATAATAGAGCACTATTTGAAGCACCGGAACTATGCCCTCCCAATCAGAAGCGGAATAAAATCAATGGTCGATGTCGTACGATATTTAAATGAGATTAATTTATTTTAATTACATAATTTTATATATTTTTACAATTAAAGTTATTTTAGTATTTATAGTACTAAAAGTATTAAAGTTATTTCAAGGTTTTTAGTACTTACCAACAAACGAAATTTCTTCCTCCATATTTTTAATAACAAATATTTTTCAATTTTCACTAATTTTAACTGAAGATTTTTAGAGCACGGCCACATTTATTGAAATCGATATATAGTGCGGTATACATAGTTGTGAATAGTGATTTTGAAAAACTTTAATTCTTTTAGCCTCCTTGTCTTAAATGTCTTGAATTTTTAAAAAATATTTCCGACAGTTTTCTTTTACAAAATTTTTCAACTTAAAAAAAATCCTTTTTTATGGTAAATATAATACAGTGAAACCTCCCTCAGACGGAACCTCAAGAGACCGGACAATATTTCCGTCTTAGCCTGTTTTCCGTCTTACACAGAGCTAATAAAAAATATTTTAAATTTTTAATTTAATTTTTTCATATATAAACAAGCCACCCTAATAAACGTAGTGTGCTCCGCTTAACGGACGCGATAGTCGACGCCGTTATTTAAAAATCGCAATCTTGTTCATCGCATGCTATTGGACACAAATTGTACAAAAAAAAAAGGTCGAATAGTAAAATCACAATAGATTGTAGATACTATGATGTCATCATTACCAACATTGTTCATCTTATACACACAATAAACGTATCTTATGCTTTCAAGTGTTCACTGTTCCCTTGAAACAATTGTATTAAGACGTAAGACGATCATTTCTTAATTGTGCTCCATGCTATAGGCAACGTTGAGATGACAATTGTCCTAAGCTGGGCATTGTATTCTAAAATTTGACAATAACATTAACGTTTAGGCGAATGGTAGCAGAAATATTGTACAGAAATACATCAACAAATGCGAAAATGCGAATATTTATGTAAGAAAGCATATTCTTAATAATTACTATGAAATCCCTCGAACAAAACAACAACTTTATTGATTATTTATAATTTTTAAAATTTAATTTAACAACAAAAAAGACTTACAAATTTAAACAAACTCCCTCTCAAAAATTATCACTATTTGGTACTACGATTCCGTTCCAAATTCTCTCTTTGCATTCGTGGATGCGATGGCGGCTCATATTCCACTAAATCAACCACAAAACCTCTTACGTTGTTTTCGTTTTTGGGCAAATATCGAACACGCCCAATTTTAAAACCATCAATGTAATGACAGCTGGTGGTAATCAGTATCAGCAGTACAATTGAATAATGCACTAATCGTTCTAGTGAGAGATTCATAGTTAATGGTTCAATATCTGGCAACTGTATGTATAGCACTGCGGAAATAATTCTAAATTTATTTAGTTTGAACTCTGCGTCGTCTTTTTTTCTGTTTATTTATCAATTTAGCTAATAAATATGCGTTATCATTAAAAAAAATGAGTAAGTACTTAGCTAATCTCTAGTGTACATAATTTATGATATTTTTTGCATTATTCTGACTTTTGACCTACAAATGTTTCATTCAATTGAACTAAGAAAAAATTATTTGTTTGCATAATAACAATTTGAATTTTTTTTAAAGTCAAACAGCATCTTTTTTTTTCTTTTCTTAACCACACAAAAAAAACCATTATTAATAATCCGCACATAATTTTCCATCTCATTTGATTCTATCGTAGTATTACGTCACCATGATCGACAACAGCGCCATAATACCAGGTGCCATTTTGAATACATACGATTTTCGGTTATCCACAATTATTAACTCTTTTTTTGTTGTTTTGTTATCTCTCCTCCTATTTTCTAATATATAGTGACCTTGGAAATGTTTTTGTGGTAAGTGTCTAACCACCTAGTGTCTAACCGGCCTTTGAAAGTTCGTCGCGAATCAATTCGAACAATTGAGATTTCGATTCCTTTGAAATTATTGTAGTAAAATTTCGCAAAACCAATAAATTAATTGTTTTAATTGACGTAGGCCGTAAACAGTAGGGTGGATTATTTTTGTCTGGGTATTTTCGGATTTGAGATTTGCTAAAGCTCTGGAGGCGGAAAAATCTTAATTTTGATTCCAAACCCCTATTTGATTTACAATACCCAACAGTGAATTGTTGTTATTGATGAACGAGAGAAAAATTTAAATTTAGTTTGATATTTCTTTTTTTAGAGAAGATTTGACTATCCTCTTCAAGAGCTTTATGCAGAGATAGCCAATTAAATCGGACTACATCGTTCTTTTTAAAGAATGAAAGAATAATTGAAAATTTTAATTACATTTTTTCCCAGTGTACCGTCATTTTAGCTTACTAAATACATTATATTAGCAAAATGCAAAATGGCGACAACTGATTTAAATGTTTCATGGTAGTCACCACTTTATTAAACTATTTTTGTCTACAAATCAATTTTTATTCAAATACCGAAATACCGGACAAAATAACCATTTTTCGGTATCCCGGTTATTGGATTTCTACTTACAATTTTGTTACAATATGGTGACAATTTTATTCAAATAGATTTAGATAAAAAATATATCTCGAAAAAAATTGTTAAAAATATTAGACTCTGGCAGCACTGTAAACTCTTGCCATTTTGATAACTCTCTAGTGTGAGATGACAGTCCATTTTGAAATGCGCACGTGATTAGTTAAAATATTAAATTACACCTGAACAAGTGAATTGTGATGTGATTAAACAAATATCCAACGTTTACATTGGAATATTGTTATTTTTAAGTGATACAACAATGGGGGACCGTAATTCTCTTATACCAACAAGACAAACCATACCAAACTATATTAGAATATGTTTAAATTATATCAGATAAACATCACAGCACTAGATCATTCAGACATGTAATTCGCTGTATTGTAAACATAAATTCTACCTATCCACCGGCATAAATCAGCCCACAGCCAAAATATATCATTTTCACAAAGCTTGTATTTTCATTTTATATAATTTCCCATCCAATTTCCACCAAATGCACCCAACTACATTGACGACAGACACACAAAATGCAATATACAACGGAATACATAACCGAATAAGTTTCCAGGGCGAACGGGCATCCCCATATTATTGTGACCATCGAGGTAGACAGGAAATTAAAACAATTCCATATACAAACATGTCTGGCATCATAATATTAGAGTCCATATACATACATAATATGCAATGAAACTTTATACGTTATATTTTACACCTTTGCATTTAAATTTACAATTTCCAGTAACCCCTCTTATGCCCCATTCTCACCCAAAAAAAAAAAAACAAATTATTATTATTACAAAATTTTATAACTGAGATTTTATCATATGTGTGGACCATTTGTTCTTATACATACAATGGAGATAGATCCAGCCCATCCCATTGTACATATAAAAGGTAAAAACCAAAAAAAACCAAAAAAAAAAAAATCACATCCCCTCAAAAATAAATCAAAGCCCAGGGATGATGGCAAACGCAAATAAAAACAATTTTCGTTCTTTACTTAATTAACTCGTTTATGGTGACAGCTTCAGCTGTGAAAATTCTCTAGCTTTTATGGATGACACTAATAAAATTATGCTCGTGTGTTAAACCAATCTCTAGAGTGATGCTAGAAGCCAACAAATTTTCCTCCAACTTCTATATATATATACGTACATACATATTATCTATACATATACCACCTCTTTTATACATATAGTTAGTCAATGTTCCCTATCCCCTATACCTTCAGCTCAGCCTCAGCAGCCTCATGAATGACAGCAAAAATAAATTGAGAGAAACGGTATATGATGATTCGCCTAATAAGTGTTATGGAGTAACTCAAGCAAATTACTGTGATGTGTGTCAGGATAAATAACCAATTTGTCCTCTATATGGGAGTATTTATCTGGAATGGTTTTGCTACGGCTTATATACATATGTATATATATATATATACATATATCTGAGAATTTGATGAACTTCATCTCTCATATCTATTATAATTGAGTTGAAAATTTACTTAGTTTTATATGATTTTTATTGGATACAATTTCCTTTATTATATGCTCACATAATGTCACATATCATCATTATCAAGTGGGTCTTGGTCGAAATTGTTTTTGTTTTCATAACATAATTATTGCATAAATATTACAACTCTTTGAATATATATGTCAGAAAAATAAGCCAATAAAATCATAATATCCACCAAAAAAAAGGATATTAAATTTGAAAATTGTCATTTAATGGTAATCGGAGGGACCATCTTGTGAAATGTCTTTCTTGTGTCTAGTTTTGGCACCACATGGCCTAACATGATTTAATAGGAATTTCCATATTAGCTAGGTATGTACAAGTACATATATGAAATGTGTCACTGAATTTAGACTTATTTCCAATTTCCAAACGATTTTGATACCCCCCCCCGGTATGATATTAATCAGTTTTTATTTATAAATGATTTTAGTATTAAACATTTTCTGAAATTACTCTAAGGAAATCCAATTTTATAGTTTTAATTAATTAAACATTTCAAATCCACAACTCCAAGCCTATTAAATGTATTTTCTTGATTGATTAATATACATAGGTCGTGGTGGACCGATCACCCCTAATATAGGTGATCGGTGCACCACAAACCTATATTTAGATCTAATGTGCCCCTCCTTTTTACTTCTATCTTCATGGAGCCACTCCATTACTTAGAGCATCTCCTCAAGTCCAATTTCCCTTAGGAATGTTAAGATTTTGATTAGATTTAGGGACGGAAGGTCTAGACAGTAATTCCTCAGACGATCTGTTTCTTTATGGATGAGAACTCCGCATTCCCTAAGAAGATATATTGGAGTTTCTTCTGTTTCTTCACAGAACATATACGTGCCGCTTTCTCCCAGACCTAGCTTTCTTAGGTGTTCCTTTAGCATCCTAAGTCGGTTTTTGCTACTACTTATACTAGCCTGATTTCTCTTTCGGTGTTTATACCAGAGTAGTATTTTGGATTACCTTAGCTTAGGAAGTTCAATCTATTCCTTGGCTTCCTCCTTTTTAATTTTCCTCGGATTATATTTGTTCCAATTCTACAGAAGGACTCTGGTGTTTTAAAATTTTAAAATTGTATTTTTTTTAAATTTAATTTCCTAAGAACATTAACTTCGAAGTGGATTAATCGAAATTGTTCGGTCATTACTTGGACCTTTTGAAAAACAAATACTTGGTAAATATTAGAATTTGTCTAAGAACATCTACAAATATGTCAAAGAATAGTTCCCATTAATATTAGTATAGATATTTATAGATTTATCCTTGGAAAGCTTCCATCCAAAAGTCTGTGGAATTTATTTGAAAAAATCCGCTATCGCACAATTAAACTTTTCATAGATTTTTCCATCTAAAGATTTTTCTACAGAATGCAATCTCTGACACCCAAGTTAAAGCAGAATTTACTATGTCCCATTCTATTTCCATTTCTTACGTTATAGTTGAAGTTCTTTGAAATTATAGTTGTTAGTGGAGGACATGAAAGAGGCAATTGCCAATTACACTCTATACAGTGACACCACCCAACCCATTGAATCTCTATTCTATAGAATAATTTAACCAGTAAGGAAGAAATAATTGGTTGTGCCGATGAGTATTTATTCATTTCTTTATTTTTATATAATTTTTGTTCATTCTTCTCTAATCCGAAATTAATTCGAATAAATAATTGTAAACCCTGGAAATGATATAAAATTAATTGCAGCGCCACAATGGTAGACCGCGGAACTTTTTGGTCTATTAATGTTTTTGTTGTCTTTTTTTTTTTTGTTGCTCTTACAACAAACTGTGTACTTTTTGACTATATAAAAATGGTGTAAAAATGGGAATTACGAATTGAGGGAGGGAAGTTCTTGGTCCGACACCATTCAGGCAGACGAAGTGTGAATACGCGAGAACATTTAGTGATTCAAGTGAAGTGCGGCCTTTTAAAAATATAATAAAACACGAAAACATTAAAAATAAATACGAGAAGTGAGTGAGATGCGGAAAGCAGAAGTATAACCAGGGACAGGATACAACACCGACTAATGGAGTTTTCTTTCAAAAAAACACTAGCACATGTAAGTGAAGGCCAAGATGGCGGCTTTGACATTTGGTGAATTGTTGTTAGTAGAAGTGCTTTAAGAAACAATACGCCTAAACGACTTTTTGTTTCAAGAGTAAGCTTTGGTGTGAAACCACTGTAAATAATGAAAAACGATCACTTAGTTAGTGTGAATACGATGTAGAATTGAATTCTGAAATAAATCACAAGAAATTATTTTTCTCCTCAACCCACCCAACCCCAACATTATTATTAAAATGTTTAATTAGCAAAGTATTACACTCCCTCCTTTATACAAAATTGTTTCTTTTCCCTTGTTATATTTACAATCGGTTAAAAATGGAATGAAAAAAGAAAATATATAAAATACATTTTCCACCTCACTATTTATTAGATAAAATGAACATAAATTGTGAACACAAAGAATTTTCATTTAATAAAATTGCTTTTATACGCTTCCGTTTGGATCAAAGTTTAAATGAATCCTCGCTTTCACTGTACCTCGTTATGGTGCTCCAGAGACATTTCGCCATCATAAAACTAAATAAGCTCTGAGCCAATGCTGTTCGTCTTTCAATTAAAATAGAAACAATGCGGTTGTGGATTCATACAAAGAAAGAAAAAAAAAAGAAAGAAAACAAAAAAAAAGAAGAAAAACCTCCAATGGAAAAACAAAAATAAAATACTTTACGACCACGTCTACGATTTATAGCAATCAAAAGAGAAATTTTTGTTTTTTTTTTTTTTTTGGTTTTCCAATCTTTATATATAGTATATGGATTGAAGAGCGTCCAAAATTCCATCCCTATACATATATATGGACATATCTATGTATGTATTTGTATGTATTTTTTGGGGGGTGTATTATCACTTTGTGATTTTTACTTCATCATCCTTTCCCATATAAAATAATGTTTTTCTAAGATTTCCTATATAATAGCAAAACAGTTTATTATTGTTCCCAAACTACCACCCCATGCACAAGATATGTAAGCGTGTGTGTACCTTTTTTTTTTTTTATTATACGATATAATACCCTGAAGCTTTGTCGTTTACAGTTCATTCACCAATTTCTTCTTTATTGGAATAAATGGCTCTACATAAATCACAATAATGTGGACAGGTTTCAATTACATTTTCACTGTGGGAATTAGCACACGTCGTTCTTATATATATCTTATACACATCTAACGTCAAATATGTACATAGATATATATGTACATATGTATAGGGATGTATGTAGAGCTTGACCAAAAAAAAAGAAAAGAAAGCCTCTCTCACCATTTTCCAAGACTCCCGCTATACCCACTCCCCCAACTCTATATTATGGTATTTTCTTCTTTATATGTTTGACCGTTCTTTTCTATTATTTTTATTAATATAACGGTTTGTGTGTATAAAAGTCTTTAAGAATGTCATGAGTTCACATTTGCCCGGAGTTACTTGGAAAATGATTATATATGGTTTATATAGAAAAACCTTGTACTCTGTATCTAATTTAGATAAATGTTTCAGCGAATTTATGGTAGTATTTTCGGTTCGCACAAAAGTAAGGGATGCATGAAAATTTATATTTTATTTTTGCTTCTTCTTTTTTTTTTTTGCTTCTACTTTTGGTTCTTATATGTAGATATTGTGTATGTTCCTACTTTTCTTGTTATAACACTGTACATTACATATGTAAGTATGTATATGGAACTCCTATCATATATATACTCTGGTATAAAACCCTAGCTTAGTTTTCCAAAATTTATGTGTGAATATCCAACATGTTTTTTGGTGTTTATATTGGATGCATGTATAGTATAGCCTTAGCCGTAACACCGAAGGTTTTGACGGTACTACATATTCTCTAGTCTAGTACTATAATCATCGTCATACATTTTATATTAAATAAAGCGAAGCAACCAAAATTTTATTCTGTCCTTTCTATGTACAAAATAATTAAGCGATTTCTCCTTCCAAATTTTATTTATGCAAATACAACCAAATGCCTCAGTGGTAGTGGTAGTGGTTTTGAAACGGAAGGTCCTGGGTTCGAACTCTGTCTGTCTATTCGATTCCTGTCTGTCTGTGAGTAAACTATTTGGTGGTTCTTCTCTCGTGCGGAGTAGTTCGGATTTTCCACTTAAAAATTGTACGTCTAGGGCATCATTTCAAAGAATAACTGCTAGTTGTCGATTCAACCAATGAAAACACTTTAATTATGTACAAAATGGTTAACTTGGGTAAAACGGGACCACCATCATCATTTCTTTATCTAGTAAAGTCATCTGTAAGTCAATTGGATATCTAAATTCGCTACAATTTCATGTTATTGTAAATGACAATGTTAGTGACAAACGTTAATCAATTCGGGCATCGTGTTTAACTCTATAAACTCTTTAATTTTAAATTATCCAATAATAATTAATAAAATTGTTAAAGAAATTAATGGATTTTCTTTAGCGACAAATGGACTTATACTACTTTGAATAATAACAAGTAATGTAAAAAGCTATTTTCAATCATATCTATGTTTTGAAACATTTTATTATTATATTATTTTAAATTCCCAGCATTTTTTACCAACATTTATTTAAATTTAATGCATAATTAACATTATAGTACTTAAATATTTTTATTTGCACATAAACAGAACTCGCCACACTGAAAGTCGTTTAAGTGGTCCGTCTTACCCCAATCTCTCCTACAGTTCAAGACATTCCTCCATTCCATAATCTTTTCATAAGATGCCATTTTCTTTTTGACTCAAATGTTTCAATAAAACAAAAACTTGTTTAAGAATACGAACAGCAACATTTTAAAAATCTACATATAAATACAATTGTGAATTCAGATCACAGCCAACAGAGTCGGTCAGCACCTAAAACTATATGGCTAATTTGTCGACTCGGCTCACATCTTGTGCGACGGTGAGATGACAGTTGATTTTGTGGTTTGGCTGCGCGATAAGTTAAAAAACTTTATTAAAAATGAAAAAAAGTGGAAATGGAAAAGTTTACACAACAACAACAACAGTGCAAAATAGTGATAAGTGATACACAAAATAGTGATAAGTGAGGCACAAATTGGTGTATTTTCCTAGTTACACAATTTTATAATTGCCACAATAAGAAAAAAATAAATTCCATTTTTGTATTGTGTACCTAATGTTTGTTAAGATTCAAAAACAGTAAAATCGCTATGGAATAATGGAAAGTGTAAAGTGGAAAGTGAATATAAACGAGCGTTAAGGCATCTGTACAATATCCAAATCTATTATGAACTTGGGGTAAGTACGAAACATTAACATTTTTTATATAACTGGACGCACTACTGGAAAAGTAACTGCACATTTTATGGTTAAATCCTAAATCCATTTACTACCCAAACGGGAATCTTTTTAAATTTTAAAACAATACACCTTGGACTGTGATATATTCAAATGTAATCTTTTGTTGGTAATATTTTATGCAGACCTGAGGGTTCATCATTTTTTATTTCAAAAATGTATATCAATAATGCAGGAAAGGGACCGCATCATTGAAAAGTGGCTTCATTAAAAATATACGGGGCAGACTTTATGTTGGGTTGTAATTTTGTTAAATTTGTTACACCAATATTGTAGCTTTTTCCGAGATGTATTTTCAAATGATTATAAATTATATAAAATAAAAAGGTACACAAGTATTAGTAGGTAATAGATTATTTCACACTCTTTGTGTCACAATCGGGGTTGTTAAAGTAGAATTTGTTACATTTGTTACCAGATGTTGCTAACAAACATGTAATAAATGAAGCAAATGTAACAAACTAAATACGATTCCGTCCAATTCAGTTTGACAGATACATGAAATAACATCCCATCACATAACATTTACATTTGCTACCAGTAACAAATTAGGCATTTTATCGATTATTTGTTACTTTACCAATCAGGCAGATTAAAAATATTCGTACACAAAAGTTTGTAGTTTGTTAGTCAAAATAACTGCAAGAAAGAAACTCATTTGGAACGGTAATGTAACCGTTTTTTTGCAACATATACGGAACGTTACAATAACGTTTCAAAAAAAAAAAATTTCTAAATTTAATTGCAATTGAAAATGAATCAATATATAGGTGCCCTAACAACGCATATTGTATTCAACCCACTAGAAATTAATTTTTAATTTATTTGTATGAGTCTACGAAAAAGGAAAGTTAATCTGCATAAATAATTTAATTTTCTCCCATAAAAACTATTTAAATCAGATTTAAAGATTCAATCAGTTGGGATGTTTGACATAAATATTTATTCTTTTCAAATGTTTTTTTCTTTCTTTTCTCTCTCTCTCCCTTTTTCTATTCTTCGTTTATATGTACGACAAATATACGACAACACATACCATATTACACTAAAAGAAAAAAGAATTTCATAGAAAAACGAATAGAATACTTAACTGAAGTTCTTCAAATGGCTCACTTTTAGCAATAAAAATAATAAAAATGCTCAAGGCATTGAGGACCCTGACACCATGTTCCATGGGTACACATACACATTCATATACTTACAGAATATATATATGTATTCGATGTGCTACGCTTTTAATAATATTTATACAAAGTACCCATATTATGGATATTAGAGAAACATCGCAATATTAAAATTCAAAGCTCATACAATGTTTATAGTTCCTTCCATCGATTTAGCAACGATGAAGTCAATGCGTTTTTTTTTTTTTTCTTTTTTTTTTTTGCTTCTTCGGGAAGCAATACAGAACCAGAGCACGTTTTCTACCTTAATTCATGCCAATGGCAATACGTCGCTGTTGGGTCTTTACTATCATGAATAAATACTGGGTATCTCGAGAAAAAGATCTGCGAATTGAACTATTTATGTTACGTCGATAATGGTATAAAACGTCCCATGACAGACATTCACCTAAAAGACTTATTTTTCTTTGGCTCTTCGATTTTTTTTTCCTTGTTGGTTGCTCTGTTTGTTGTTGTTGTTGTTGCTGCTGCTGCTATTGTTGTTGTTGTTGCTGTTGTAGGCGCTACTGCTGTTGTCATTGTTGTTGTAGTTGTTGTTGTCATTGTTATTGTTGTTGTTGTTGTTGTTGTTGTTGTTGTTGTGAGTTCAGAACACGTTCATAAGAGGATTACTTAGGATTCACACTTTTGTCTGGTGTATATATCATGGAGATAACATTTTCTATGGTTGATTAAATTCTGAACACACTAGGGAGTTTATTCCAGGTATTAAATTATAATTGAAGGGCAATGATATATGGTTGGATGATGGAATGTATTTTGATTGTTGAGATGTGATTTTGCTATTTTTTTTTTTATTGCGGTTTTCTTTTATTCTTGGCAGAGATGACAGTAGTAGGTACATTATGATGGAAAAGATTTTTTCTTTTTTTTTTTGGTAAATTTTTACTGTTTTTTTGTTTGTTTCATAAATAAGCCACTAAAATAAAACTTGCTTTTTTAGCTCCATATAAATATAAAATACAGAAAAGTTATTTTTATGTTCATATGGCAAGTGAATCATAAATTATTCTTTTTAAAAAAAATTAATTTTATATATTTCGAAATACAGTGCAGACTCGGTAATTGCACTGATATAGAATTAGGCCATGTGTCATTGTTGGTTGGTGTAATTATTGAGTAAATTTTTAACGCCTCTCTAATTTTATTCAATAAATAAATTTTAAATAATTATAAAATATCTATATGTACATTGTGCATATCGATGGTTATTTGTCAAAAGGCCCTAATATCAATTATTTAGAAAAAATTGTTATTTTTTTATGAAAATCGGTAATTATATTTTAAACTATCTACACAACACTATTTTACTAAATTTTACTAAATTTCACGAAAAATGGTTTTTCGTCACTTTTTAAACGAGCCCCTATTATCTCTTTCTTTGAAAAAATATTTGGTTTTTTCTCTCTCCTGAAAAATTTGAAAATTGTGGCTTAGGGCCTTTTGTCAAATAATCATCGATATTTACATACGTAATTAATCACTTAAAAATTTCCAACACCTGTAGCCCGATTGAACTAATAAAATGTGTAAAAATTAAACAAAAACTAACAATGCAAAAAAAACAATTATAATTTTCCTAAAAATGGACATTTTACCGACTCGTGCAAAGAGCGAGACTGTTTTGGTGCAGTTACAGGGTACCCAATGTATTTATTTTGTCTTGTGCTATTATAGAGGTGTGCAATTGCAGGATAGCGTAATTACCGAGTCTGCACTGTAGCTAAATTTTAGTTCTTATTAGAATTTTTTTTTTTTTTAAATTTTTGACTACAAATTAAACGAGAGAAAAAAAAACAATTCGTTGGTTTTCTGTATATTTTTATTCAAATAGCTTTGTTAACAATTTTTTTTTTTTTTTTTTTTTTAAACTAAAAATTAGCGCAATATCAATTAGTAATGATATATTTTTGTTATTAAATATTACGTCTTTACCTGCCATGTTTACAATATTCCATTTATTAATTTACAATTTTTATTTTCGATTTAACAAAAACCAAAAACAAAAAAGTAAAAAATTCTTTTAATACGTCAATGTTCAAGTGCACTACACGGTAGTTATATTGTGTGAAACAGTTAATAGATGGCACTGTTACTCAAATATTGCTTATGGATGCCAATGGTTTGTAATTACAATTAAGGAAAATGTTTATGCATTTGAAATTGACGTCTACTGTTAGAATGATAACAGGTAAATGTATTTTTTGTTGTTTTTTGTTGTTGATATTTTTGGATATGTGTATCTAGGTATAAAATAATTTTCCCTTTACATTCTTTTGTTTCTTTATAAAATTTGTTGAGACAAGAAAATATTCTTTTTTTAAATTCTATATTGCCTTTAGTCATTATATGTACGAGTACATAATTAGGAAATACTTATTATTGATTTATCAACTCATTTTTTTTCTCAGTACATGAATAAAAGAAGTTAAAAATTAAATCAACAATAATCACTCTTTTATTACCACCAATAGAATACCAGAATATAACCGTAAAGACTTTTGGTAGGTGGTAGAATTATTTTTAGTTCGTTTTATGTCTATTTATGTTTTATGCCGTAAAATAACCGCAATCCCTACCAAAATTATATTTTTATTCGATTTGAAAAAAATCGTTTGACTATGAAGTTATTCAATAGTGGTTAACTCCATGTATGAAATTTTTTATTCCAAGATTTAGATTTTTCTAAGATTTCGAAATTTTAATATGCCACGTTTTTTGTCCTTTTTTTTATCACGAAAAACATTTTGTTCTACGACTTTTTGATTTTCGGTCGTCTTCGTCTACTTAAGAGATGACCTAGGAAAAAGTCAAATATCGCGATAACGATGCACCCTATTAATAAGTTTTACGAATCATTTTAATGTAGTTTTTTCCGATCTACAACTTTGTTTTATTAAATTGTCCTCTTAAATGTAAAATAAAGGGAAGAAACTACTTTATATGAAAAAAAAATTAAAATTGCATAAACTTAGGGGTTCTTGAGGCAGAGGACCGAAAATGAAAAAGCCGTAGAACAAATATTTTTTGCCATAAAAAAAGACAAAAAATGTGGCCCCCTTTGAATTTCGAAATCTTACAAAAAACAAATTCCATATAAATATCGAGTGAATCACTTTAGTATACAATCGTTTTAGCGACGTTATTACAACGTAATAATTTTGCTTGCTGGGTGTCCAAAATATATAAATATCGTACATGACATTTATGTACTTAAAGCTATAAACCTACTTAAAGCTACAAAAATGGTGTAGTCATCCAAAAAATTAGGGTCACGCTGTTTTCTCACTTGTTAAGGGCAAAAATATTTTGGCTATGGTAGATAAGTACATAAAGTGAAAGTAAACGACACTATTCTTTAACAATAATCTTTAGACGTTACAACATTACGACTTTAGAACTTTTTTTATTTAAAAACGTTACAATTGTTCGGTGTGAAAAGCCGCGCCCCTGTTTGCAAAATTGGCTACAAGGGAAATATGTAATTGAGGAATGGCGAAAATAAATTTGGTAGTGGATTGAAGGATTTTCGTATTATCTGGCAATATTAAGATATTAGTGCCAACTTTTTTTTGTTTTTTGGCATTCTATTACACGAAGGTGATAACATTTTTGCTTCCACTACTGTATATATAAAATATAATAAGGAAGCTTTGGTTTCATGTAGAAATTTTTAATTTTTGTAGTCTCAAGCTAAATTTATCAGCATGAGAGAGGAGGTATTTGTACTTTGTTTAGTAAAATGGACGTTCTACTCACGTACGTAAGATTGAAAGAAGATTGTTAAGACATAAAGGGACATTGCGTACAGAATTCACATACAATTTTGCCTCCAATTAACCATAAAAAGAACTGAGAAAAAAAAATGATTTTCAAATTTTACTATTGTTATATATTCAAAATCCAAAAAAAAAAAATAATATTTTTTTGACTCATCAAATTGGAAAAAGTTTAATCAAAAATCAACAATAATAATAAATAAACATAGAGTACTTCATAACAATTACCTACAATAATGTTCCAATTTAATTTTGTAATCCTAAATTTTGATATAATGTCATTTACAGTAGTACTGTTTTTTTTTTTTTTTTTTTTAATTTTTTTTTTTTTTTTTTTTTTCTTCTACAAAAGCAACATTTACTTAAATTGTCCTATCATAATCTCTACAAACATATGTTATTTTCGAAAATATGATATGTTTCTGGATTTTGTTTTACAGGATTATATGTCTATGTAGGTATGTAATGTAATTATCTATAATGAGTTATGAATTTTCATGATTTTCCTATATAATGTAGGTATGTATGAGTATATAAATGTAGTTTTAGTTTTTTTTATTTTTTTTTTTTTTCAATTTCTTTTTTACAAATATTCCTAAATTTTCATTTAATAACTAAAATTCAATTATTAATGTACAAACTCAAAATAAATTTATTTTTATGGGGATTTTCTTTTCAATTCAAATGTAGGTTGTTTTAAAGCCAATAAAACTGTACAATTGTTACTCATGCGAGTCTTCTTATGTCATTATACATAATATAAAGTCTTTGATTACGTTACTCCTAAATATAATGTCTATTACAAAAGTCTTTTATCCTCGTTAAATCCCAATAACTGCTATTCACAATGCATCATAATAATGGTGGAAATGATTTTTTTTTTCTTTTCTTTTTCTTTGTGTGTTACACGAGAGTATTTTTGTTGTTGTTAGATTTTTTCACTTTTTTCCAGGGTTTTTTTTTTCATTTATATTATTTTTTTTTTCTTTCTTGGAAAACAAACAAGGCAAGATGATGAAAATTTATTTACACGCACACTAACGAAATAAAAACTGTTCATTTTCTTTTAGGAAAAATATATTTTTAATTTTTGCTTTTTTTTTTAATGGAAGAAATTGGATAGTTTTAATGTTGCTTCCAACTATTGGCTGAAAAAAAAAATGAGAAAAAAAAATGTAAGTAAAAAATATTGTTAGTAGACAAAGTTTTTCTCAAAGGATATTAAGATTGAGAAAAAGGAATTTTTCTACTTATATAAGGAAAACAAAATTTTAATTTTATTATTCACGGCAAGAATTTTCGTTATTTTTTTTACTAGCAAGGAACTAGTACTACACAGCCCGAAAAAAAGTTCAATTACTGAAAAGATTAATTAATGCAGCAACTTGGACAAATTACGGTTGATTTCGTTTGAACAAAAATTAAAAAAAAACAAAAACAAAAAAATCAAAGATTAAACGAAATTATTGATTTACCTTTGTAGTGAACATCCCGGTACATGCTGGGACATACTTTTCCAGTTTGTTTTGTTCGGAAGTCAATATTTGTACGTACGGGCCGATGCAGTAACGGCTGTGGCGGTCGAAAATTATTGCCCAACGGTGCTTTTGGATGTTCGGGTGTGCCTTGCATTAAACGTCTCAGTGCATGTAGCTACAATAATAAAATTAATTTTATGTAATTAATTATGAATTAAATTAGTAAAAAATTTTATATTCTATGTAATGACGTACTTTCGGACCATTTATCACTCATTCAGTGTTATTGCTTTTAAATAATTTAAAAAAACAAAAAAAAAACTGACGTAAATGGGGGTTAACCTATAGTCTATAATAGGTTTTTCGGTATAGTATAGCCGAGAACCATTAATTTTCAGAGAAAATTAACACTTTCCCAATTCGCCGCCCTATATATAAGGATATTCGGTTCTGCATTAAAATTAAGTGGCCATTTCTGCCTACATTTCGAAACCAAATTACAAAAATACATCGAATAGCACACAATATGATGCTTTTCTGCTTTTAAGCAAACTTTTTCCATTAACAGCTAAAGTAGATTAATGTCTGTAAATAACTAACAACTCGTTGTTATGTATACACATCATATATTCCCAGTCCAGTGGTTGGTAATGTATTGTCTGCGGACGATATTATTTTATCTTTTTATTTCAACAAAATATATTTTCCGATTTTCTTAATTTTTAATAAATTAGACAAAATATTATAAATCATTTTTCAGGCCCGTAACTCCGTAATCAATCGATTAAATAAACTTCCAACTTTAAAAGCAAAGAAATATTAAACAGATTACCGACCCCTGAACCAGACAATATTTAAGACTACAATCTACTAAACATTTACTTAGTCCTCGAAAGTGTTTCGGAATAACTAAACTGAAATTGAAATCGTCATGGATCAAATCAAATAAGAATTAGAAGACAGATTAAAGGATGCCATAGCATCAATTTAATGATTTTAATATTCGCTGTAAAAGTAATTTCTGTTGAGTCGTACACATTTTAAACAAACAACCAAATGATTAAATAATACCCACACAAACACACACACAATTTACTTTAAATACCACCAAAAATATCCCTAAATATATTAGCATGTTCCAAATGTGTGTAGGTGGTTGTCTTTCGGATGCGTTGCTATGTACATTTAAATAAACTCAAACATTTTCGGATAAATTTATTTTAATCATTTTAGTAACCAAATCCGTCATTACAACCGGACTTTATTACCACCAAACATGTTTCCGGTCCGTTTTGGGTTTTCGAAGTTCATATTTAAATATTTCATTAAATTTTTAATATTAAAACACTGTAACTATTCATATTCACGTCAAGCCTATTAAATGTTCTTCAAAGTAACAGAATTTATATCTTAGGAAAAGACATTTTCGACCAAAATTATTTTTCGGCTATTTTATCTTATTCTGCACGGTGCTGTGCGTTATTTATTTGTGTTAATATATCTACTTCAAAATAGAGTGCGACGCAATAGAATTTTTAATCGTCTTTCGCGACGCTACAACCCTGGTCGGATCTTGGCCTTCTTAAGTTGATCTTGGCCTTCTTAAGTTGATCTTGGCCTCCAACTATCTCTATTCCGTGCAGCTTCTTTTCATCTGCCTGTTCCTACCATGCTTAGCGCATTTGGTTGCAACGGGTCTTTTCACATCTGGTTTAGTTATGAGGACACGATGGAAGTATCGTTCCGTTAGGCATTCTCACTATATATTCACTGTTCAGCATATTGCAGTCGTTGAATTCTTACAAACTTCGATACCTTTGCGTCCTTGTATGTTCCATATTTTTCGTGATTATATTTAGCTTTCTATGTGTCGTTTTTCTGCACCGCACCAAATATCCTTCGAAGGATCTTACTGTCGAAAATATCTATTTTGTTCCAAATTGTTTTGGTAATCACGAATCACCCATGTTTCACTTCCATAGACCCAGTATTGATCTTATTACTGACTTGTAGATTTTCAGCTTACACTTTCGGCCCATTTGTTTATTTTCTAATTATGGGCAAAATATAGGGGAGACTGTGGTACAGCGTGCACATAATTTTGATATAGTTACACCATTAATTTACACGAAAGATAGTCGGAATGTAGATAATATTGCAACAATTACAAAGAGTACAAAAATTAAGATTTTATACATAGACCAAAAAGTTCCACTATCTGTCGTTATGGCGCTGTGATAAATGCTATGTAATTTCTAGAACTTTTAATCATTTACTTGAAAGATAATTGGATTATGGAAAAAATGATAGAGAGTTAAAAAATTAAATGTATTGCGTCACATCGTTTAGAAACGAATATGGCCATATATAGTTGTCGATTTCTCTATTATCGTCCATTTCTGAATATATCGATGTATGTAAGCATAACTCTACCGGAAAATATTTCATTTCAATATATAATAATAAGAAGACATACAAATACACAATTTATAACTCTATAAATTTGAAAAGTTTCACATTTCCATAAATAGGTCCATGCCATCACAATTTCCATACGAAAAATTTATCATGCAAAGTCATACTGATACATCACTCCCCCTCGTATAACATATAACATATTGTGTATGTATCATGGCATAAATATACAAGGGCTGGTTAACACAGTTGAGGGGAAAATATTTTATGAAATAAATTTATGTAACTTGATATAACGAATTATTTGACTTGTGTAATATTGTCAAAGTTCAAAATTGAATTATTAAATATTTATATTGGGGAGTTACAGCTAGAGAGAGAGTTGAATGGAATGTTTGGATAAACATTTTGTTGAATATTAATTAGGAAAGTTTTTCGTTTTAATCTGTTTTTATTAGACTTTTGAAGAATGAGGTAAGAAATTTTCCGTTTTACAAGAAAACACAAAAGATATTGAAAGTTTTCAGTTTTTCATTAATAATTCGATAGAAACATTTTGAAATAAACGAAAAATAAATTATTAAAATTTTTGGTTTTTATTAAAATATATTTACATCCAAGTAATATTGCCATATAATATTTATTATCTTTTTTAATATTATGAATTTTCTTATACTTATATAAGTAATGTAGCTCACTCACCCTACTCATACATATGACATTTACATCTATCTATACAAAGCATAAAATATGGATTAACCTAACATATCAATTAGATATCTAAATTTATTAACCTATAATCAATTTTTGTGTATATGAGGGCCATTAGCAATATACTATAATTTCGATCTGAAACAAGCTAGGTATATTATTCTATATCTATAGACAGAGTTAGAACAATAAAAATGTAATTTGGAAAAATTTAGGGCTGTTTTAAAATATTTTTTTGACCTTTCAATGGTTTAGATGTATTTTAACCCTTTGAGACCTGACCTGAACTTTTGTCGACTTATATTTATTGAAATTTTACACTTATTCTAATTAATTTTTGCTCGTAGAATCCAAATTTGGCAACATTTTTTTAATCCGGATGCTAGATACTGAGTTATTATATGGTTTTTGATTTTATGTGACGATATATTTTTGTTTTACTGTAAGAGAATAAAATTGCGCCTTTAACATATGCAATTATAAACAAAACATTTAGGAAAAAAAAACGAAGATTTTTGGGAAAAATCCACGTAACCAAGTAGCCATTTAAACGTAACTATTTCAAATATTCTAATTTCATCTGATATTGCGCCATAAAATCTAAATTAAAATGGCATTTGTTATAGAAATAGAAAATTTATAATTGTGGTGGAAAATTTAAATAAATGCGTAAAATACATACAGAAAGTTAATGGCAACATATGTTCCCGGCAGGTCTCAAAGGGTTAAAAGGAAGAATATAGATTAAGAAGCCTACATTTAATGCTAGATTTATGTTTTTTTTCATTTAATCAGTGTTCCACTCTCTTCTATTTCTCTTTGTTTCTAGTTTTTCTTCTAAATCTCCTCTTTTTCTTTTTATTTTTTTGAAATATATACCAACGGGTGAACCCAACGGGTGAACCCAACGGGTTGTCTTTTAGATCTAAGACAGTATATATAAAACGATGAAAAATAGCTAACTAATTTAAATTAACTCCTGGCCCGTCAAAGTTTGAGTTTCGTACATATATGCGGGCAAGACACGTCATTTGCGCTTAAGGGGTTAACAAATGGGCAACTGCAATGATTAAAATTAAAGTTCTTTAAAAAAAGTTACAAATGGAAAATTAATTTTTGAATTACTTCTAAACCTTCTAAAATCAGTGAACTAATCAGTGAAAATCAGTGAATTATTTGAGCTTATTTAACTATCGAAGAAATTGCTTCGGTTTAAAGAAAAAATGGCTAACTGTTTAGGAATACCAACCAACCAATCATTAAAATAGTCAATTTATATTTTCAAAAAATTATTATCTATCAGAAATATAAATGTCTTATTATAGCCTATTTTTGAATAGAAAGACGATAGCATTTGAACTCTAGATGCCATGTTAATCACGTACCTATCACGTGTATTACTACATACTAATTAACTGATGTAGATGAGTTATCTATGCATGTAGATGTAGGTATGTATGTAGATAAAAATATTTTCAAAAAACTATTACACATACTATATATTCCTACACCGGCCATGTTGATCGAGTCTTTGATTTTTGTTACAAGTTATCGGAGCCTGCATAATTGATGCTTCATTCATAATCTTTTTCTGATGCTGGTGATCTGGGGTATAAACCACATTACTGACAACAAATTCAAAACACACAATAAACATCAAAATAACACAAATGATATTTATATGAATTTTCATATTTCTCACAATTCAATGGAAAATGGTTTGCAATTTTCTAACGCGTTTTATACATAAAAGTCGAAGATCAACTGCGCAACGCTTAAATATTTTTAGTTAGATAGACGTTAAATATTTCTTTTTGTTTTTTGTTGTTGTATGTCTGTAAAATACTAATCTTATCGTTACTTAATGTGGAGCTGGTAAAAAAACTGTCGAAATTGTGTTCCACTTATTATCATAAGTAACCAAAAATTGATGCTAACGAATGAATGAATAATTTATTATGACTAACTACATGCCTACGGATAGTTAGAACATAATTTAGTAGTTAAGTACGTAATAACTTAGCTTTTAGTTATTATGATTAAGGTGTACTTATTTTTATCTACGTCTTTGTCCTTATCTTATATTTTCCCATACATCATATACAGTAGGCCGCCAATGAATTATTGCCACTTTAAAAAATGGGTAAAATGTACTTATTTTTTAAAAAATAGCAAAATTTTGCTATTACATATTAACCCTCTATGGACTACTAGGTGGAGTTTCAAGGATACCCAAGTGTATTTAAAATAATAATAATAACTTTTATATTTTCTTAGTGAAATTTTATGTAGGTAAGATATGTAATAAAAATCACCTTATATCACAACTGTTAAGTTACCAGAAATCAAACGTGTTTTTGACGAAAAACTTGAAGAAACTACAAAAATCTTAAAAATTTCTAGTAAGTTGTAATAATTCATTGGCGTCCTACTGTAAATATACTCAATAAATTAAATAAAAATGAAAAACCATAGAAATTGTATAAAAAATCAATGCAGCCGCCTTAACATTAGGTCGTGGAAATTTTTGGTCTATAAATGAAATCTTCATTTTTTAATTCTCTTTAATAATGGAATCTTTATCACGGATGGACATGCATATTTCGACTTAAAATTTCACGATGAATATTAATTAAGGTGTGTTACAAAATCCATGCCAAAGTTATATTATCCTCTTAATGTTAATCTTATGGGTATAAAAACGTAGTTCGTAATTAGGCAATTACCAGACGCACCAGAAATTTCTATTCTATTTCAATATTTCTGTAAATTCGACATACCACTAATCAGAAATCAGATAACTTTGAAAAATCTTTACCGTAAAGCTCGATCAACAAGAATTTGCATGTTCATATTCATATGTTATGTATGTGGCAAACTTTGCTCTTTGGGTATATAGATTTTTAGGGTGACTTTTTTTTTTAACTCTTAATTCACCCAAACATACCATTGCGTGCGTGCTTTGTCGAATTAGTAAATCATATGTAGAAACGTTATTAAGTATATGGCGTTACTATATATGGCTTAGGGACAATCACCCTCCTATATACAACGAGCCGCAAATTTCACACCTAATTTCTGACTTTCGAAAAAAAGTTTTCCTTTTTAAGCACCCAACACCCAACACCCGACACACGACACAACACAAACAAAATATGATTTCAATGACGAGAAAGAAATACTCACTCACACACAAACACACACACACACACCATTCAACAACCATTAAAATGATTTATCCTTTCCTGTATTATATAAATAAAAATATATAAAAAAAAAATGAATCACCCACCTGTTGCTTTGTAATATAAATTGGTTTATTCTGCACAATCCATGTCACCGTCTCATGACAAGCAGGCGCTGTAGTTGATCCCTCATATGTCATGTAGTGTTCTGTGTCTGGTAGTAATCCTCTGACAGATAAACGTCGCACAGGGGCCTCATCACCACCAAACCTTATCCTTTCCAATTGATCCGTTAACATTCTAAGCTCTGCATTTGATAAATCGCCCAACTAAAATGATTCGTTTGATATTGATGAATATATGCCAGATACTATACGTTACTTGCAATAATACTGCCACCCCAACTATTCCCTGTGCCCGATTCAAAGCATCCGAGAAGTTTGAATACAATTGTGAATTGTAACCGAAAATCTGTATCTAAAATTGGAAAGGGATAAATGGCATTGTCAACATTATATTAAGCGTATATTTAGCAAAATACCACCCTTTTATACTCACCCCCCCCCCCCCCCCACCCATCTCATACCCGTAACACAAATTTCACATTATTCCTGTATAAACATATGTTATTCAAATAGAGCTTACCTCAGCAGGAAATGTATAGCCTTGAACGCTGTGCTCTGATCCGAATTGGTCATGTAGGCCATAGTGTATGTGAATCTCTTGAAATCGATATCGATACGATAACGGGCCACCCGTTAAATTGACTGGAGTTTGAGGACCATCGTACATCGATGACGTTTCATTGTCGGCTGTAAATATTACACTATGTCCCGTATTTGCTATTGTACCACTTATCTGAAACATTGTGTCAAGGGTGTTTTATTTAAATGAGCGCCCTCAGTTGAAGGTACTACATACATACATACATATATGTACACATGTTACGATTAACACGATACACGATTGGGTAGTGTACATATATATACAAATACATATAACAATAACCACTATACTTACTCTATGCTTATCAATATGCAAAGGCCTGAGATTTGGGTCAAAAAGTAAACGCTGTGGCTCTAGATTTACCGGTGATTGTCTTCTACCTTTGTTGCATAATGACCATTCGGGGTTGATAAGGCCCCAAAATGCTGGCCCTGCAAAAAAAAAAATTATAATAAAAATAAAATCACAATTTATTTTCTAATTCGAAGTAGCTAACTGGATGAAAACTGTTCTCCCGTACAATGGCCCCATAGTAGTTTAGGAGATGAATGAATTTTTTATGGAATTTTTAACGAAAATTTATGGAAAATTGAGAAAGTCGTCTCATTTGATAGATCCATTTCCAAGAGAGATTTGAAAAATGGGAAAAGTTGCAAGCGAAGGTAGCATAAATTTTTAACAATTTTTGAATTAAAAAATTCAAAAACTCAATGAAAATTACGAGTACCTATTACAGCTAAGTAACAGCTACGCGGCTTCCACACAAAACTACTCCTCCACTACCCTTCCCCTACCATTTCTCTACCATTCTCCCGCCGTTCCCCTACCCTCTCCCTACAATTCTCCAACTCTTCCCCTACCCTTCCCTCACCCTTCCATACCCTTCCCCCACCCTTCCTCCACCATTCCCTACACTTCCCCCACTCTCCCCCTACTCATCTCCTACCCTTTTTCAATTTCATATAAAAATTGTGAGAAAACTGCCATTTTATTGTAATTTAGTATGGGGAGTCCTATAAGGGTTAACATTTTTTCAAAATTTTGTTGTTTAGTATGACAAAACACATTTATCACAAAAATTTTGTATGGGAGTACCAAATATTCAAGACATGGGGAGCTACTGGCCATTCACCACTGACACCTAAAAGATCTATTGTAGATGCCCCTTATGATATTTAAATGTCTTCGTTTAGCGAGATGCAAGACATTACGGATAATTTAATAAAAAAAATATTTCTCCTCCTGTTTTACACAATTATGTAAATATTAAGTAATTAGAGCGCCTCATGTTTAATGTTAGGCCTTGTGGAGTACAAACGAACATTGCGTAACTCGAACTTTGCCTGTAGTTAGTAATGAAAAAATTAAATTTTCTACATTGTGCAAAGTTATAAAAACTTCCTTAATATAGAGTTGAAAGACGTCAATCTCATATTATAAGTAAGCGCCACTCTAGGTACCGCAACGTCTTAGAATAATTTCAAATATTGATAGCATTTCATACATAGACATACTCGACAACATGCATTTATCTCACGTTTCCATACAACACTTAGTGCACTCTTATATTCTATGTAAAAAAAAAACAAAATGTGATAAAATACTACCCCCCCAACCCAACCTCTCAACCATAAATAGTTCTCTTGCTAGATTCTATGTACATAGATTGACCGAACTATAAAACATATGTGTTAGCTTTTAGCCGTACACTTAAAACAATAACTGGGCTAAGTAGCATTGTCAGCACCACCCATCTCATCATTTCACAATCTCATCGAGCACCCCCCCCTCCTCTACATATCCTCAGTTTATATACATACATATATGTACATAGATTTTCTTTTGAATGTATGCCCCGAAAGATAAAAGTACTTACATGAACGACCCTTAGACTGACTCTTGTGAACCGCTTTTAAGTAAGCCATCTTTTATCTCGCCATCTCGCTATTTTAGTTTTTTCTTTTTTTATTTCCTCTCTTTTTTTTTATTATTATTATCTGTTTGCTTTTAGGTGTAAATTTGTGTTATGAATAAGAGAGCCTCCGAGCTTAATTTATGATTTTTTGCCGACTAAGCATTTTGTATTGTGTTGGTGTAAGGTGGTTTTGGTATTGTATATATGTATGGGGAATGTGAAAATTAAGATAACAATAGACGATGAAGTGGATTTATTTTTAACCACGAAATTCCTTAATCTGGCTGCTGCGCGGATTTATCTATGTATATTATATGTTTGTAGCGTTGTATATATCTTGTTTATATATATATATAGTAGTATGTTGCTATGATTGTATATACATTTTATATAAATATCTAATGAACGAATGCAGGAAAATTACACCAACAACCCCCAGCAAAGGTTTATAGTCATTGAAGAACACAAGAAATTTAATAATCGAAAATAAGCCTTTTCCAGTGCGTCCTTCACACACACACTAACACACACACACACAGCATCATCTCCTTCTTTATTTTTAATTCACCAAAAACCCAGGTAATATGCTTATTATGGTGAAATATAATGGTAAAATCTTCTGAAAATGTATTATAAGTCTCCTCAACTTATTTCCCTTTCTATACATACGTACGTTTCGCTTTGTGGTGGTTTTCATACCATTTTCCCGGTAATAGCACTGAACGTGTATTTACAGTTAACAAAGAATTGCCTTGGGGGTGATGTTGGGATGTTAAATTAATTACATTAGACAAGACATCTAATCTAATCTAATGAGTACAAAGTTTTGTTATTGTTTCATTCAAAAATATATTATTTTAAATTAAATTTCATTTGAGAGTTGAAGGATATTCTTAAATAGATCAAAGCTAAAAAATTGTGCGAGTGCGGAGAAATGTCTGCATTGGAAAATCGTGTTTATATAGACAGGTGTGTGCAGACAAGTACGCATTATATATATTTATGTCAATAAAATGGGACGTTCATTGATTTTGTTGTTGTTTTTGCTTTTTGAAGTCATAGAAATAGTTTTAAAAGTAGAGATTTTAATTCGATTTACCTGATATTCCATCGTACGTCCACCATTCTTCCCAGCTTACTGCATGTGTCACTAAAATAATGAAAAAAAAAAATTCAGTTTAGTAATGGCTACAACAACAATAAAATTTATTATTTAATTTTCTATTTATATACAGGCTGTTTCGTCTAGAATTCCTTTTTACAGAAGGTCAGTATTTCTCTGGGCGCTGCTTCTCCTATCTCCATTATGGAGGTTAGGTATTGCAGCCACATGCGACTAATAACGATATGCACTCATATAGCACGTGTTCAGTCGTTTCTTCATCCTCCATATGCATGGTTAGGTTAGGTTAGGGGAGGTTGTAGGGCTGTTGACCCTTGACACATTATTTGAGTAAAAGGAACCATATTCCTTGTTGCCTGTCTTAAGCCAGGTGTATTTTTACAGTGTAGGAGTTGCATTTTTTTCTCCCACCCGACAGTTACTGAGCCAAGTTTGTTCATCGGTAGTCCACAATATGGCTCAGGGCCTATGAGACTAGATTGCCTTTTCGGGCCACTTAAACAAACAACCATACAATTATATTTTTAACGCCACCTAAAAGATGATCGATATAAATTCTCGATTAATTAAAAATATCGGATAGCAAAAATCGGTTGGTTTGTGCGCTTGTTAAACGGTTTTCTAGTCAAACGGTAAAAGAAAAAGCTCTTATTGTGTGTAGTTTGTTGTAAATAATCGCTATTACGATAAATATTTCCTGATCAAATACCCCAGTACTAAAGGGGACAGAATTTATTCATAAAATATCTATGGCAGCCGATAATTGATTACAGAAGATCATATTAATGTATCCATAAAGGTCTATTAGAATCTAATTGGAATGGAGAATTTTCTAATTTTAGCCACTATAGTTTGAAAATAATTAATATTTAAAAACAAGTAAGATTTTATATGTTCGGTATCGCGGTTATTTAAAAAAATTACCACGAGCCGCCACTGACAAAACCTTACTGTATTACATTCCAATAATAAAAGGACAATGTGCCATTTGTGTATGTACAATTGTACACTCTATCTTTTGCTTTACAACAATTATCGACTAAGAGTATTGCATGACTAAACAGTCTCTATACAATTGGCTCAAACACAAAACTAAAAGATCCCCAATCTATTCAATTTATTGTTCACCATTCGAGTAATCCATTAAACAAAATGTGTTTACAAGAAACATTTAGAGAGGGTATACTCGAACCGGAACTATAGTTTTCTGCTTGACCAAAGCCAAAAAAAAAAGAAAAAAAAAATTTTGTTCTTTACTTTCTTTCGGGGTCATCACGTTTCTTTGGTATTTTCCCATCCAATGAAATAAAAATCAACAAAATACGATTAATGGATGTGGTACATAACCTTTTATGTCAATACGATCAGAAGAAAAATCCTTTTTTGTATCACTGTAATTCACTCTTTGATGATGTTTTTTTTTTCTTTCCATCATTTTCTTTCTGTTCTTCTTTTTCTACGGGTGAACCATTGGTCAAAGATGAGAATTAATTTTCTTAAATGAAAATGATTTATTTGTTTAATAACAATGGCAAACACGAGACCAAACACATTAATTATTGATTTGGCCAAACATTTTCCATCAATATCAATGAAACATTTATGTATATCGTTCAGTGCGATTCACGAAATTGATGTTGTTGTTGTTTAAACGTCAAATTTGTTTATATTTTATAGTAACCTTTCAGTGCTTTCCATTATTCGGTGCAATGTGCAATACAAATGATTATGTTTGACAAAAAAAATTAAAATTAAAGTAAACACCAAAAAACAATTTCAAAAATTCATTTGAAGGGTTTTTTTTGAAAATATAAACGCTGCGTTAGCTGTCAAATGTCACCGTTTTTTATATTTGCATATTAAAAATAAATAAATTAAAATTTAATAATTTTCATAAAAGATTGTGTGTTTGATGTGCGGGGAATAAATAAAAATAGTTTTTGTGGTGAAAATTAGTGCAGTTAGTGAAATATTTGTGTATATTAATGGTCGGTACTTTGTTCCTTGATTTTAAACATTTTATTAAAATAATAAAATAAAAATAAAAATGTTCGATAAGTACCAATGACTAATTTCAGTCAATGTGTTTTGTAAAATAGATCAAAAATGATTGAAAACAAAAAAAAAATGATAAAAAAAGCTAAACTAAATTTTAATGGACGGGCAGAACGAAATTCACAGCAAATTCAATTGAACACCAACAACAACAATTTCGTGAATCGCACTGATTATGTATTGAGTACCTACCCATACATAATGCATATGTATATGTATGTACAATACTAGTCCATACATATGTTGGCTTGTATAGAATCTAACTTCATAAACATAGAATTGTCAACAAAAGAAGAGAAGATGATATGATGTGACTAATCCTTTAACAAAACAACCATGAAAATTTTCATCTGATTTTGAAACATTTTCCCTGAACCAAAAAAAAAAAAAAGAAAAAAGGAAAAAAAAAAACAGAACGAAAACTATTGAGTGAACGTCCTTGTTGAGAGGATATTATATGTGTGTACATAAGTTGTACAATGTAGACTGTACTCGACTACATACACAAAACTCTGGAGGGGAAAATAGGAAAAGAAAAAAAAAAAAACGAGAAAAACCTCAAGTCGGCTCTTATCACAATAGTTGACGTTACATAGAAAAACCAATTTGTCACAAAAGGAAACCTAAACAAGATATATGGTTGAATTGATTTCAAGTAAGAATGACAAAGTGTGATATATTGGTTCAAGATGTCAGTCACAAAATTGGAAGAGGATTTGTGGGGACTTTTCAAAATAGCATTTGAGTTTGATAGGATTCGTATGACATCCTATATATTTATATTCGTATATAAAGGCTGATAGTAACCAGGTGCCATTTATTAGATATTAAATTGTCATATCAATAAATCCTTCAATATATTGTTAGACCGGAAGAAATATATTTATTATGGCCAAATCCCAGAAATCGTATTATCTTCTGTTTAGCCTTGGAAGCACCTATAGAAACGTTATCTCTTTATTTAAGAACATTAAAAATTCTTACTTACTCCGCCTATTATTCACTTATCCAGAGATTTTCGTTTATTTAATTTAAGGAAATATCTAAAACTTTGAAATTGCTGCAAATGACCTTAAAGTGATTATTTTTGTCCATTGCCCATGAGAAGGATTATCTAAATCTATACTCTATAATTGAATATTCTATCTATCCTTCAATTATTCACATTATGGATGTGTTACATTCAGTAAAGTTTTGAACTTATCTTAAGAACCTGATTTGTAGGTACTTATTTTACTGTTGCATTTGTCGATAAATAAAAGATGCTCTTTAAAGGATTTTCCAGAAGATTTCTTTGAATTCGAATTTATACGGGAAAACTGAAGAACACGCTAAATTTATCCGAAAGAAAATGTTGCTAAATTACTGAGTTTACCGATTCGTTTTCGTGCTTAGACAAACCATAACGAGTCTCTATAATTCATTAAAAGCCTATCGGAGCATAACCAAAACTATATTTTGTACAATAATTTGTCCAAAAAAAAGTTCTTTCCTTTAACGTTCTTAGCTGTTTTGAAACGCCACTATAACTTTTAAACTATTAAGTCGATCAGCCTCATATGTATATCGATGGCTTATATACAATACCCGCTAAGTCATTTTTATCGATTTTTTTTTTTTATTGCATAAAATTGATTTTTATGCATCCCTGCACCTATGATAAAAGTTTGATAAAAAATCGGTAAAAATTAGTTAGCGGGTATTGTATTTATAAGCCATTGGATATGTTATCACAAAAAGTTTTTTATGTTTGACCATCTGCTAACTCAATACGCCATACGAAACAACTTTAGTTTTTACTGTCACCTGAAAAGTACAGTAAAAATGACTTAGCGGGTATTGTATATAAGCCATCGATATATAAAAATCTAAACGTTATGGAGTCACTCCATTTTCTAGAGTACCCCCTCTCAACTCCAGTTCCATTTCGGAATTTTTGGATCTTGAGGTGGATTTAAGGACGGAATATCCCTCTTGCGACTAGCCAGTGATGCCCTAGATGATCTCTTCTTTTGTGGTGGATGAGAGCTCCAAATTCTCCAAGGAGATGTATTGGTGTCTGTTTCTTCGTAGAGCCTGCACGTACCGCATTGTTCCAGATCAAATATTAGTTCCAATATAAATAAAAAGTAACATGAACAGAACATTTTTTTTTCTCGATGACTACCCCCTCTAACAGCATTTATGTATGTAATATGTATAAGGGTAAGATTTTCAGCTGATATTACTATTTAGAAAAAAACAAACAAGGTGATTTTGTGAAATTTATATTTATATCGAACAGAAACAACCTCTAGAGAACTAAAATCGAAACATTATAGAGGAAACATTTCGATGGTCGTGGGAGATATAAATATTTGATAATGGCATTTGAATACGATTCCCATTAACATGACGTGACCGGGGGTATTGTTTGTAAGTGGTGTTATTAGGTTTTTACTATGAAAAATGAAATGACAAAGCAGAACACCGAAATTTATGAATTGTACATACACTGTAATCAAACCTACTTTGTACTGTTCTGGGATCGGGGTAATAATAGGATTGTGATGATTCAAACATTATTTTTTTTATATTTTTTTTTTTTTTAAACAAAAAACATAATTAAACGGTAATGAGAGATTTATTATGTTGGTTTCTTTCTCTTTGTTTTTTTTTCTTCGATGAAATAGAATTGTTAAAAAAAAAATTGATTAAAGTTTGCCGTCTTAGCTATCTCTGTAATTATAGTAAATTTTGAAAATATTTTTTTTTTTTAAACTTTTTCTTTAAGAACTTTTTATTATCTAAGTACTGCTATGTCTATCATTAAAAAGAAGTAGGACTTGATTCCATTTATATAGTAGGTATTAGTACATATAGTATTGAAACATATTTTTAATTATAACTCTTAAAAATAATTTAATTTTAATTAAAACTCACAAAAATTAAAAAAAAGTTGGCCCTTTTTATTATTTTTTTTTGTACGACCCATAATTATTTTCTTTCACGCAAATGGAGACTGCCGAATGCTCTTCATGTATCGACATTTTTGTGTAGTCACATTTTTCCTTACTAAATAAGTTCCTGAATTTTTATCTCAATAAAATGTGACCATATCACAACAACAAAAATCATATAATGTTGTAAGAATTGGATTAATGGCACCACAGCCCTGGGTGAGGCTTAGCCTAACTCATTCATTTTTTTTCAAAGTGAGGTTCCTGGTTACACGATCAAATCTTATACGGGCTTGCGAATATTTCTGTTCAAAACACTCCAATTGCCAAATTCCACAAATTCTAATACATCAAAATGTTTTTTCTAACATTTAAAGTGTTTTCTTTGTTTGATCGACATCAAATTGTTATATAAACAATTCATTTACTCGAAAGATCGACGAAATGTAGAAAAATACAACAATAAACAATGAATAGAACAAAAAGTTCCACAACCTACTGTTATGGCGCTGCAATCAATTTTTATGTAATTTCTAGGGAATCTCGATGGGAATTTTAAATTTGATATTTCCTAGCGCCTCTAAATACCAAATATTTCCTGTTTCGAGCTCTTCTCATTCGGTTAGTTTCCTTCTCGCTCGCCTCAATGGCCGTTCAATGGCTGGCTCAACGTACTTAAGCTAATCGATGGATGGCGGAAGGATATTTTAATGGCGATTAGATTAAAATTTAATAAATAATTCACAAATCATTATACAGTAAGCTCTCGCTTATATTTACCAATTAAATGTCAGGGCTTGAAATATAACTGAGTAGTAAATAAGTATAACTGAGAGCAAAAAAAAAAAAACAATGAAGTTCATTCATAGGTATTTAAGGACATTTTATCATCTTTAAATATAACTGAGTGAAAAATTGGTTCGGTAAATATAACTTTAAATTTGCATACAAAATTTTTGGGGTTAATATATCCGAGAGTAAATATAATTAACTATAAATATAATCGAGACTCTACTGTACTTATAATTGAAGCGACCAAAAGAAACGTTAGATAATTACTGAAAAATCATCGTTAAAAGAAATCTGATCAATAACTAAAAGGCTTCATGATTTCATGGTTCTTAGGAAAGTGATCGGATTTTATGGATACAAGACAGGAAATTTAGTATACGCTCTGACATCATAGATGCTTCGGTAAATTTTGTATTATTAATGAATGGAACAGCTATAAATAAATAAATAAGTACCGTAGTAAAGTTAAATTTATGTATGAAACTCTTATTAATAGGGTTCGTATGTTGTTTTGTACGGTCTTACCTATCCCTATATTTTATAATATATTAGAATACAACTGAAATATGAAATGTTTCTGCCTAACACGCAATCGACAAAGATTCATTATCTTCCGTCCATTAACTATTATCTATCCATAAAATGTGTTTCATAATCCCCTTTTTCTGACATCTTGACCTAAACTTCTTCTCTATCGGTGTCTGGTGTTGGTATATGTAGTGTCGACGTACTATAAATATATAATTACGTTTACTACTATTAAAAATATTACCATAAGATACATATACTTCAGGGTTTGGTATATAGCTAGCTGGTTAGTTAATCCATAAATATGTCCGTTTGGGGGTACTAAGGAAAATCAATCATCTAGACAAATATTTGTATATTTACAAATGCAAATTTCGTAACTATAAACGTGAAACGGAAATGTAAATCTAATTAATCGCATTAATCAGAATATTGTTTCAAATTGTTTGGATTTATGGATCATATACATAAGTATAAATACATACATATAAATATACCGTATACACATGTGTATAATGTATCTGTATTACACAAAACGGAAGTTATTCATGGAAATAAATGAATATTAATTGAAATCATGACCTAAGTTGTATCTAATATATGAAATTGATATTATACTATAAAGTGCAAGGAAGCTGATTTGGTATAAATAAAATCTAGGTAAATACATTAAGCCTTCAATAAGATAATTGTTGTAGACCTTAAATCAGCTATTTTCAAACCGGTTTGAACGCGTACCCCTAGGGTAGCCCAGTGCTCGCAATAATTCCTTTTTTTCCTTTTTCAATTCTGTTTTAACACACATAGACCAAATATTTAAAATTGGACCGAAATGACCGGTACAGTACCGAAATTTGGTTCCATGTACCGGTGTATAAAATACACCGAAATCCTGGCACAGCAAATTCGCATACCGAAATTTTTCCCAAACGATTAGAGGCGAAGAATAAAAGAAAAAAAGTGAAAATTCATCCAGAAGTGGATAAAAATCACGAAAATTACAATTCAATCATAACGATAAAGATAGACTCGCGAAAACCTAAACGTGCGAAAACGTTAAACGCTCGAAAACATATACTGTTCACGTTTTCGCAAGTCTACTGTATAATAATTAATAAATGATGATTTTCGCTAAATAAAACTGTCAATATTAGTTGTTAAATTTTTTTTTTGTATATCCAAATTTGCTCGGCGATAAATCGTCACCTTAGGTAAAGAGTTTACAGCTAGAAAAAAATAAATGAACTCCCTTTATGCCAGAAGTTTTCCATTTAGTTAGAATTCTTTAAAGCTTCATCTTGAATTTCATTTTCAGTAGAAAATCATAGTCAAAAATTCAATTCCATTTGTCAAGAATTGCATTTGACAGACAATATTAATAATTGCCGGAAATATTTTTGGAAATTATTTGCATCTACAATATGAGGCTTTAACAATTAAATTAAGATTACCCCTATCTCTACTACGATAATTAGAGGTTTGGTTTATCAACCACAATAATACAATTACTCAATAGTTAAAGATAATGGGAATTCAATTACCTTTTTTTTTTAAATTTCGATCAACTATTTTGGCATGTGTCTGACAAATGAAATTTAAACCAGCCGCTAGACGAAATATAAATTTTGAAGCATTTCCTGTTGAATAATATCAAAAGAACTCTTGAAACTTTAGTGACAATGTTGAGCTTTATACATATAATCCTTATTATAGCTATTTGTAACATATTCACAAAGCTTAACAAATATAAAAAAAAGGAGAATGAAATAACATTCCTATCATCTATAATAGATCATTAAAAATTGATATCAAATTCAAATCTCATCTCAGAATAGTATAAAAAGCACAATCCATTAACTACGATATTATATAACTGGATGAAAACTTTCTTCCATCATTATTTATTTAACGTAAACTACAATCAATGGTGGAGACATTACGAACAACACCGTTTGTCAGCTCATGTAACAATGTAACACATTTACTGTTGTTGGCTGTTTTTATATAGACAAGGCCACCGGGGAATGTCTAATGTCTGAGAACTTTCGAATTTAAATAAATCATTTGAAAATGGATTTCTTTAAACTCTATATATATACAGGTTAGTTGAGCCATGACCAACATACGGACCGCGAATTAAAATCTGAAAAGATTGAATGATTTACATTTGGAGGCTGTGTTAAAAATATGTAGCTGCTACAAGTATGATCCAGATATTAAGAAAATAATAGGCTTCAGCAAAGTGCTACATCAGTTTTTGCTTCCATACTGTTTAAAAAATTATAAAAGAGAAGCTTTGGTTTTATGTAGAAATTTTTCAAATATTTTTCCCGTTTTTTCATCATGTTTTCTCCGGGTTTTGGTTTTGGAAGATTTTGCAACAACAAAAAAAAATGCAATAAAAATTTTGTCCACTCGGATCGCTTGCTCGATCGCTCGTTAACAACGAAAACGCATTGAGCTAATTTTTGTGATTGGTTGAAATGTGTTTTTGGGCGGCTGTTATTGTACCCATTCGACGCCCTCCCATACAAATATTTTGTAAAAAAAACGTATATTTTCCTGTTTTCATTCACTAAATGACAACATTTTGAAAAAATTTTATATACAAAAATATTTTTATTTTTTGTACCTATTGCATAATAAGGGATCACTATTTTTAAACCATCTTTAACCATTCTAGGACCCCCCTCCATACTAAAATACAATAAAATGACAATTTTCTTATAATAATTCTTATTATGAATTTGAGAATTGAGAAAAAATTGTAAATACAAAAAAGTTTTTTTTTTGTGCTCCATAAAAGGAGATTACTATTTTTGATCCACCGTTAACCCTTATAGGACTCACCATACTAAATTAAACTAACTTTTAACTAAACTATAACTGTGACTAAACTATAAAGTATCGATTTTCGTACAATTCTTATATGAAATTGGAAAACGATGAGGGAACGATAATTTAGCGTGGAAGCCGTGTAGGTTTACTTTGCAGCCTATTTTTTTTTGTTAATTTGTTACTTACATTTTATTCATAAAACAAATTCCATAATAAAATTTTGTTTACTTAAATGAATCATTTTTGTATTTAACATTTTTGTTTGTTTGTTAATTTTAATAGGCCCGGGGGCAGAAACTGTTTGCCACGCCTGGATTAAGTACTTATATCATAATATACAATATTATACATATGTATATATTTAGAATATTGATTAGTACATTGGAAGGGTTTAAAAATAATTAATTATTTATTTAGTCCGATGGTATTTTGCTATATTAAATTTTGTTTTTCTTATTTCTCTTTAAAAAACGTAAGGTAAAAATGTAACTTTATAGGGATAGGCCATCGATATCGGTAAAAAAAAAACAAAAAACAAAAAAAAAAAAATAAGAAGTTGTTTACCCTATCAAGGTATGCGAATCATGTTTAATCTTCTTTGAACTTTTTGTAGCTTTATGTATTTTTACCGAACAGGCAAAACATTAATCTCTCTCTCTGAATAATATTTTAGGACTTTTTTTGCCAAGAAAAAAAAAAAAAAAAAAAAAAACCAAAATATTTCTATATATATATGTATGTGTATAAACAAAATAAATAATTCACCATAAAAATTTTCAAATAAAACACTTGACCTGTTTCAACACTATGGCCGTTTTCAAAGAGCTTTCCATTAAAACGTAAAAAGCTTTAAATGGGAATATATTCGGTGTATTTTTTTGTATGTACTCAAACAAATAGAGAAAATTTTTATTTCATTTTAAATTACCCAATTTTTTGGTTCTTTTGACGTGTAGTATATAAGAAAAATTAATGTATCAAAACGATTTTTGTTTTTTTTTTTTTTTTTTGCTTTTTATGTTGATTGAGTTGGTTAAATATATACATAAATACATACATAAAGATACAATTTCTACTTTTTTAATGGAATATGCCGGCAACAACTGTGCCAGTGCCGTAACTAGGCGCGTGCAACAGGTGTACATAAACAGGGCGCAAAATAATGAATTAAAATCAGTATAAACGTTCTGTGAAATTTTTGATTCAATATTTATGGGACTTAAACGGTTTTGCCAAAATATTTATTTCTCCAAAAAAAAATGGTAAAATTCGAAATAATATAAAGTTTTAGAACTATATCGTTAATATGTATACTAAAAAAATTCCAAATTTGATTCTTTTAAAAAACCACCATAAACGATCAAGAATTCTAGATGATCGCTGTGCAGGTGAGCTCTCCTTTTTTTTGTGCTTATAAAGGACTTAGTATTTTTTTAGAATAGTGACATGATCATTGGATGAAAAATTCCACGAGTGATTTTTGTAAAATATTTTGTAAATGGATTGCCAAAATTTTATAATTTAGAAAAAATATCCTTCGAAAATTTTGTTTGTAAGAAAATTGTAAGAATTGTAAGAAAATTATCAAATAAAACTAACAATCCCAAAATTCTTCTTGTCAATTTTAAAAATGAATTGACATTAAAAATGGCTGCCAATTGTATCGAACGGGAACGAACGGGTTAGGCGAAACGTACTGCCAAATTTATTTATTTTATTTCTACGATTAAAAATATCCAAAATGTTAAGATTGATTAAGTACTTCTTGCATATCTTGCCTCCCTCAAGGCGTCTCTGTTTTAATGTTTCAACTATTGAAGATACGCCCCGCCCCTCCTGTCTTTATTGTTTTTTTTTTTTTAGAAAATAATCTGTTTTTTTTCACTAAACGTTCAGTTGGGTACTTAAGGCAAGTTGTAGGAGAAAAAATGCTGTTACTGTTTTTTTTTTCTTTTTTGGCTTGTTAGCTTAAATTCGTATATGAATACCAACTTTTGCACAGCATTCCCGACCGGCAATTTAGTGGTGGGTGGTTGAAGTCCACCCCATTAGTATGTATAAAGCAATGGTTCCGTAAATGTGTTCCACGGAACCCTGGGATTCCACCAAAAAAATGTAGGGGTTCCACGTAACGTAATAGAGTCTTGGCGGCGTAATTTTATATTTTTCATAAAAAATTAAGAATTATATTGAATATGATCTCTCAGTGTCTCAAAACTTGACAACACCACCCCCCGACACTCCATAAACCATAATCTGACCATAAAATTTAATTGCTTACCTGTTTTTCATGTGATAATATATATTTCCATCTCTTTTCATCGTTTTTTTTATTGAATAAAGTTTGAAGTACTAAAACACTAAAGGTAAAACTCATTATCTAAACTTTTGTCGAAAACTCATTTTTTTACGTTTTCATATGTAATTTTCAATTATCTATCTATTGTGGAAGACGATATTTTTCTAAAAAAATTCATTATCTCATTGACTGCAATGTTAAAAGTGTATTAAAAAAACCGCATAACTCAAAAACATGAAAATGTAGATAGTGAGTTTTACCTCTACATACGCGATATGATCCATGTCAATAAATTTGGAGAGTTATTGTTAAAAAAAAAAAAAAGTTTCACAATCTTCGGAACATTTTCTGAGGGTTCCGCAACTAAAATAATTTGGGTAACCCTGGTATAAAGGAACATATTCTGTTTTTTTTTTTTTTTTGGAGTCCTGCTGTTGGTAAATTTGTTTTTGTGATGTCCTTCTAAATATTAATTGTTTGTTCGGCTCGGAGTTAAAACTATTCCCAGTCTTTGGTTAGAATTTTATAAAAATTTGTTAGAATTTTATAATGGTCGTTACGTATAGTACCTACAGTCAGATATATATAAAAGATATCTATGCATGTGTGTGTATACGGTATACCTACATATACGCCTACATATGTAACAACAAAGTTAGCTTCATAATCCCATTTTGCTAATAACATGGTGTATTCTTCCATGTAGTTCAGTTACGTTAGAAGATTTATTTATTCTATAATAGCTCCTATAAATTGTGTAACAGCAGTATATATATTTAAGTCTTGCCTACCTACCTACCTATCTTACCTACCTACCTATCTACCTATCTACCCACCTATATATTATATTATAGTTTCACACAACAATGTAGGAAAAGTTAAAGAAGTAAACACATTAACAGTTTTCTATAAACAGGTGTGGCAAAATTCTCGTCGACCAAAAGCTGGGTGTGACAGTCTGATACTTTGCTGTTTATATAGCGAGCTTTATTATAGGGTTTGATGGCAACTTACATACCTATATATATATATCTCCATAGTCATAAGGAAAACTCTGTCATGATGATTTTCACTACATAGTATTTCATTAGTTCACATACTTTTTGAATAGAATATCTGAGTCAGTGTTCATTTTGATTGGAAAATATATCCATGGAAATAAAATTTCCTTTCTGGAAATTATTATGCATAGCTACTCAAGATATTTCTATAACAGGAAAATGCACATAAATAAACTTCCAAAAAAAAAAAAAAAAAAAAAACAGAAAAAAAGAAAATCTCAACATGAAAATTAGATCACACTTTTCCTTAGGAAAAAAAAAAACTCCCGGTTTTATTGGTTCAGCCAACAGCAACGGGAGTTTTTATAAATATCTGTTTCTTCAATAGAAGTTTTGTTCAATTTTTCTTATTCGATAAAGCTTGAGAATTGCAAAAAGTTGGCAATTTATTTTTTGTACCATTTTTCGTTTGCCGTGTATTATTGTTCTGGTATAGCGAATTTGTTTTTGTTTGTTTTATTGTTTCGGTAATATGCTTGATTTCTTGTTGCAGATTTTATTTTTTTTTTAAATTAACTTAGATCGCTCTATAACTATAAAGCAAATAATTCTTTGTATGGCCGGTCTTCTGTAAACCGAGCAGCACCAGTGTTGGGCACAATTATCTAGCGATTTTAACAATGCCCAAATATTTGTATCATTTCATTATCTCGCAAAATTATTAATAGATGCTTAATTTTCTGGAGTAAATTATTATTGCAGGAAAAATGTTTACTAGAGAAATGTCACACCCGTAACACAGCTAAATTGCTGTATATATGCGTCTCTATAATTTTCTAATGTCAGTGTAGTAGGAATCTCCATTTCTTTGCTAGTATCTAATAACTCTAATTTCCTTATCCATTTTCCGTTTCCTGTTTCCTTTTTCTTTTTCCCTTCCTTTTCTTTTCCCCTTTCCTTTTATTCTTTTATTTCTCCTTTCTTTTATTTTTCTTGGCTCTCTCAAGAGTTCTGCCAAGAGCCTGTTTTAGCAATTTTCACAAAAATGTATTAACAATTTTTGCTCGCTTCCCCTCAAAGCAATAAAGCGATTTTTATATTAAATAATAGGAAGAAAAAAATTCATACTTTCTTAAATTATTAATTAAAACACTTTTTACACTTGAGATATTTTTTGGAAAAATCTTAAAAATAATTGAAAAACATCCCGAATTTCATTTATTCAAATTAATTTACATTCCCCCGAACGAGGATACTGGAAAAAAAAGTTGAGAATTATTCAGATTTTTTTCGAACGGATTTTAATACTTTGACTATAGTTTTTAGATAGAAAGTCGGCCGATACTCTACGTTCGGTCAATATCTTTTTTTATCCTGACTGTCTTCTTCTTCTTCTTTGTGGCGAGATCTATCTTGATCTACCAATTAGCACAATTGTGCCGTTTTGTTACCACTGAA